>JARFIW010000323.1:0-150780 GCA_036346225.1 Platerodrilus igneus | reverse complement strand
GATGTGCAAATTTATGTATCATATACGCGAAGAAATTAACAAAACTATTCAATATTGAAATATGGGTTTGGAACAAATATCTAAATGGTCAAAAGAAAATGGTTTACTCTTAAATCCTACAAAAACGGTCGCTATGTGCTTGGGAAATAAATTGGCTTGTAGGAAAGTTCACGACAATTAAATTAGGTTTTCACTTTTTTCTTAATCTTCTTTGGGAATTAAATCACTCATGGTTTTTAAAATTATTTTTATTTACATTTCGATCCATGACCAAGGATCGTTGTCAAAATAATAAAAACTTCAAGTTTGACATTTATTACATAAATTGAAGGTGACTTTGATTTATTGATGTTCGAAATATTTGGTTTAAGTACACTAGGCAAAAATTTTTAAAGTTTAAAAGAATGATTGCCTTCAATTTGTGTTGAGGCCTGGGACCGACTTTTTAGGTAGCCAATACGCTTAACGTGAAATCAGCTGATTAATTTTTATTTAAATTCAATAACTTGAGGATTGGAATACACGTTTCTATTTATTCAATTGAAAGGATGGTTATTAAAGAATGCGATTACGTTACCGTAAGGCTTAAGCAGTAGTTTTTTTATATTTATTTTGAGGGGGAAAAATCATTATGATTTAGGCTACCTCTTTGGTAGATTTTAACATAGTTCTGAGGCGACCCTATGGCGGGTTTACACTTATCAGATACCAATATTGTTCAACGGAGATTGCATATGGTTTTGAGGTAACCCTATTGTGGGTTTACACTTGTCAGATACCAATGCTGTTTTACAGGGGTTGCTAATATGCTTATTGTTATGTAATTAGTTATTGTATGTATAAATAGAAATCATGTATGTAGGTTGTATTTCATGTTAATATCGCAAGGAAAACCCAGGAAAAACTTGCAATGCTACCTATATATTATGGGCATTTGATTTTCATTTGTTATTTCTTTTAGTGATGGAATCCATTGTTTACTGAAAGTCACGGATTCATTTGCAATGCAGTTATTTTTATGTAGGGTTATATAAGCAGCTTCTTTGATTTTGGGTTTTGCTTGCTAATGGATTTATAATTTTTAGGAGAAATTTTGCTAAATTATGGCATGGTGAATCTATGGAGCTTACGATAGGTTTTAAAGAAATGTCTTTTTTATGAATTTTTGGTAGACCGTAAAAGTGGGGTGGTTTACTGTAATGTGGGAACAGTTTGCTTCTTTCTTTGTCTTCGAATTCATTTTTAAATTTAAATAGAATTTTGTATATTTTATTTTCAATTGACTTTGTTGAGTCCAATTCTAAACTGGTGTAATTCTCAGTGTTCAACAGTTCGTTGACTTTTGTGTTGTAATCATTTTTATTCATTATTACTGTTGCATTGCATTTGTCAGCAGGTAGAATTATAATTGAGTTATCGTTTTTAGATTGCGAATTGCTTTTATTTCGTTATTACTTACATTTGGTTTTATTTTGTGATTCTTTTCTATTTCGATTTTGCATCGTACTCTAAATTCGTTTGCTTGTAGAAGTTACTTTTTCATCGAGACAAAAAATCTTGGTCTTATTATAAATACCAATCTAAATTTTGAAAAACATGTAAGAACAAAGATTAAGTCAGGCTATGCCATTTTAAATCGACTATACAGTTATAAAAACTTGATTCCATCACATGCAAAAATGGAATTATGTAATACTTTAATTGTAGTTGTGTCTATTTTAATTATCTAACTAACGAATTAAAAAATAAGTTGCAGGTATTACAAAACAGTTGCATACGATTTATTTTTAATCATAGAAAATTTGATCATGTAACACCTATTTATAAAGAACATCAAATTTTAAAATTTCAAAGTAGGTGTGAATTGTTGTTTGTGGTGTTACTGTATGGAATTATTATTACACAAAAAACCAAATTACTTGTATGAACTACTAAAGAAGCTAAGTGACATACATAATCTAAACTTAAGGTCAGTACACATGATTAATGTACCTAGGCATCAAGTAGTCAAATTTAAAGCTTCATTTGAACATACGGCAGCTAAGTTTATAAATCAAAATATAAATCTGTATAAAAGTTGTAAAAATCAATGTACATTTAAAAAAGAAATGAAAAAAATTTTGTTAAATAAGTATTATGATAAATAATCTAAATTGCTGTAAGCAAATCTTTTCTTTCTGCTTTATGTGAAGTTGATGATAGTTGCTGTGAGCAGGTCTTTGTAAAGATTAATCTAAATTTCAAGAAATTGATTATTGGAGCAGCCTATATACCTCCGATGTCCTCTATACAAGTATATCAGTCTCATTCTGCTGCTTTGGAGTCTCTACTTAATTCTTTTACTAATGATGAAATGGATGTTATCTTGCTGGGAGATTATAATTTGCCGCAGGTCATATGGACAAATGAAGAGGATTGCTCGTTCAAGATTTTAGGTTATCTTAATCCTAGTTCTCGTCTGCCGTTGAAGTAGTGAGTGATATGGTGAATACCTTTGGTTTAAAGCAGTACTTTCCTTTACCTAATAATAAGCCATATTCTTTGGATTTACTATTTACTACTTTGGCTAAAATCAGTGTAATTTCTTCTGATGAGTATATATTACGGTTGATATTCACCATGTCCCTTGCTACTTTGGTATTGATATTTTGCCAGGCTCTTTTGTTAATTTGCGTAGCGTAATTAAAAGTTTTGATTTCTACAATGCGGACTGTGATAAATTAAGTCTTGAATTTGATAATGTTGACTGGGACTCTCTTAAATTCTAATGATGTAAATTTAGATGTTGCTTGCTTTGAAGATCTAGTCCATAATATTATAAGTCGAAATGTGCCTTTGAAAACTAGACGTATTTCTTCCTATCCAAGTTGGTTTTCTGCTGAACTTTGTAAATATTTAGTATCTAAGAAGATTGCACATAGGCGCTGGAAAACCTCTGGTAAACTTCATGACTTTATCGAATTTAAGATGTTAAGAGCAAAATGTCTAAGACTGTCTAGGTTAAATTACAATGATTTTATACTAAAGGTTGAGAATAGTTCTATAAGTAATGTTAAGTCATTCTGGTCATTTGTCAATAAAAAGATGTTCTACTAGTTTTCCAGCTGTTATGCGACTTAATAGTTGTTATGGTCGTACTTGAGTCTGAGATTGCTCAGCTGTTCTCTGATTGTTTCAGTTCTGTTTATAGGGTAACGCCGAATCTTAATGCTCCATTCTTGAATAGTTGTCCTGAACTTGATGTGCCTGTGATTAGTTCTGAAGATATTGACTATTGTATTAAGAGTATGAATGAAAGTGACAGTACAGGTCCTGGTTTATTACCAACTAGGTTATTGAAGAAATGTATTGCCTCATTGAAGAAGCCTCTTCTTGTATTATTTAATAAGTCTATCAAATTGGGTGTCTTTCCTACTTCTTGAAACTTGCATATTACTCCGATTTTTAAGTCTGGCAATAGACAAGATATTTCGAATTATAGGCCTATTTCACTGCTTGGCTCTTTCTCTAAGCTTTTTGAGTCAACAATCGTTAGTAAATTAACTAATCTAGTTTATCCTTTGATTAATAGCAGTCAACATGGTTTTATTGGGAAGATCTACTCTGACTAACTCTCTTCAGTTTACCACAAATATATGTGTGTCTCTTGAATTGGAAGGACAGGTTGATGCTTTGTTTCTAGATTTTGCCAAAGCTTTCGATACCGTTAATCATGGTCTTCTTATTCACAAATTATTTTGTTTTGGTATTAGAAATGAATTTCTTTCTTGGTTTAAATCTTACTTAGAAAATAGGGTTCAAGTAGTGAAGATTGGTGGGTGTTTATCAAGTCCTATTCGTGCTATTTCTGGGGTTCCGCAGGGTTCAAATTTAGGTCCGCTTTTGTTCATACTATTCATAAATGATGTCTGCAATGTAGTAAAATTCTCTAAAATCCTTTTATATGCGGATGATCTCAAGTTATATTGTAATATAGTAATACCACTGACTGTATTAATTTGCAGTCAGATCTTAATGAAGTTGTTAGATGGTCAGTCGAAAATGATTTGTTGTTAAACATTGCGAAATGTAAAACTATGTCCTTTACTAGGCGTTCTGCTCTTACTTTCGATTACAGTATATTGGGTATTGATTTAGAAAACACTAATTCTATAAAAGATCTTGGGATCTTTCTGCAATACAATTTTAGTTTTAATATGCATTTAGATTATGTTATAGCTAGATCTCTTAGGATGCTAGGCTTTATTATACGATCTACTAAGGACTTTAAATCTACAAACTCTGTTATTTCTTTGTATAGAGCTTTGGTCATGCCTATTCTTATGTATGCCTCTGTTATTTGGACGCCATATACTGCTTGTGATACAGTAAAACTTGATAAAGTTCAACATTTGTTACTCAGATATCTGGCATTCAAGAGTGGATCTCCTATGTTACCATTTGATCATAATTATGGTCCTGTGGCTTCTAAATTTAATTTGCCCACCTTAAAATCAATGCATGATATTTCTGATGTTATCTTTGTTTATAAGGTTCTAAATGGTTTCTTAAATTGTGAATTTACAGTGGGGCATTTTGCCCTTAGTCTTAATTCATATCCGACTAGACATCATCGTTTATCATGGAGCAAACGCATAAATTTAATTTTGCTTTCTATTCTGCCTGTCCTAGACTGCGTAGGAAGTGGAATTCTCTTGATGAGACTGTGCGAAATTCTGATCGCTAAGTTGCTTTAAACCTATTATTCGTAAATTACTGCATAGGTACTGAGTCCTATATTCATTTTGTTATAGTTTATAACTAAGTTATATTTTATAGTCCTTTATTTTGTTATTCTTTATTAATTTTGTATAAGGACCTTTGTGTCCGTGGATTTATCAATAAATAAATAAATAAATAAATAAGTGTACTAAATTATAGTTAGGAGTGGTTGAAAATCAGCCTTGCTGAACCATGTCCTTTTGGATATACCTATTTGTATATATTCAATAAATTAAATTTATTATTATTATTATTATTATCATCGGTATGGGATGCTTCTTGTTAAGTACAGCTTCATTGACACGGCGCATATCTACACAAATTCGTAAAGTGTTGTCCGACTTTGGAACACGAACTACAGACGATACTCATTTGCTTGCTCGTTCGACCTTCTCGATAATTTCTAAATGTAATAATTCTGTAATTTGACTTTCAATCCGCTTTCGTAAGCTGCAAGGTACATATTGAAGGGGTTGAATGCATTGTGGAACACTTTAATCAATAGAAATACTAAGTTGAAAATCTTTCAGCTTACCTAAAGGCACAGTTTGGGTCATAGAAATTGTTTGTACCTGAACTCCTGTACATGCATCCAAACTAAAACGTAACACTTTAAATTACTTTGCATCATTACGACCAAGAATTGTAGTAAAATTTTCTTCAATGACAACGACAGAAACCCTATGCGCGATATTATTACAAACCACATCTACACTTGCCGTAAACATTACTGAATACTGAAGTTGACCAAAACCATCAAGAAAATTTAACTCAAGATTAGGTTCGTAACAGTGAAATTGCAAGCCATTTAGAAGCAGGTTTTCCCAGTTTTCTTTCGACATCATAGTATGTAGTGCACCAGAATCCACGAATGCAGAATGTGTTACTCCGTATTTACATGCAACTATTTCTTCTAATTGAGTACCAGTTTCAGAGTTAAGTATGCAAAAAATGAATTCATCTGTTAAGTGCTTGACAGTCAAACTTTTACCTGTGCCCAAATTTGAAGTACCGCTTGAGCGACACATACTTGCAAAATGGCCAGTTTTCTTGTATTTATTACACACAGCGTTAAGCGCCAGACACCTACTGTCTTTCGGAACATGACCCTCAGTTCCACAGCAAATACATATTAGTGTTTTTGATTCACCAGATGTAAATTTATTTTGCTTAGCCTTAACTAAATTATAACTTCGTCAACAGCTGGTTCACTAAAACTACACCGTTGAAGTTGTTTTCAAATACGAATAAGAAATGTGGTAATGTTTTTGTCGTTTTATTGACGCATTTGAGCTGAAACATACCGCTCATACCACTTTGTACTTTTAAGCCCAACTTTTGACTCCAGACATTCTAAACTGTACGTGTATGCATCCGTACCATTAGGAAACTTGGTGACTGTAGGTAGGAAAAATAAACCTCTTGAAGATCTGGACCGCCTAACAGTAAACGTTTTGCCTGTTTGACCTTCGCAACAATTATTTTTTCACTGATGAAGTAAAATTCAAGAGTCTGTTTCCATCTATGCCAGTCACGAGGTGACGCTGTTTGAAGTGCAAATGACAGAATATGCATTTTCTCCATGTTGTAATAATTTCTCAAATTATTTTAACTGAACCCAAAATCCTCGTCGCCACTTGTAGTATTTGTATATTTAGGAGATATATTACTAGTTTATTGAACAATATTAATACTTTATTCTGCCATTCAAATACATATTTTAATTACTCTAATTTCCACTTCCTTCAATGTCCCAGCTACCCTGATCATATACATCAATATCCGTAACCTTAACAACACCACATACTTTTTCTAGATTACGGCTCATAAGAGTCCACATCACTAGTGGGCGGTACAATTTTTGGAGTCGTAATTATTTCATCTATTCGTTTCACATCCATACCATCAACTTGTGAATCAGAAATTTCCTCATTTTCTTTCGAATTTTGTTTATCAGATTTACTTACAGGAGCTAGCTGTGTTTGAACAGTAAGCTTAATTTAATTGTGTACTAATGTATACATGTATACTTTTTGTAATACCACTGCCAAGTATAGGCACGCATTGCCACAAAATAGCATAACTTCATCAAGTAGCCATTCATAATTGGATTGCCGATTAAATGTTTTTATATAAACAAGTCCAGGAGTAAATAACCATATCCTAGATAGGCATCAATTTGTTAAACTATATTCTACGAAATTTTATATAAATATTTCATCTAGTACAATATAATGAAGTACATAACCATTTGGGTAGGATGCTATATCTAATAATTTCTTATACTACATGTATAGTTGAAGCAGCAGGTGATCTATTATTAAAAGAAGATTTTCACCACTCTGCATTGATAGTCTGCATACCTTGCGTATCACATAAGAATAAGGCACATCGCTTGAATTCCAATCCATATTGATGGAATTTTAAAAGGGCAAACTTCAACTTGTTATACGAATTGCTACAACATGTTGACAGATTAATCTTTTTATATTGCATATCATTATGTTAAGATTAAGGTTTGTTTATTGCATCCATAATATACAAGTTGTACATCAAACCATATCATAATATACATTACATTTTAAACATTTAAAATACTTAAGGTAAGAGAATAATACAAACAATCTCCTTTATTCTTTTCTATATATAATTAGAGGCACTACAAAACCCAGTCGGCAGTATTTATAGCGAAAAATTCATTCACTGAGTACAAGCAAAAGAATGGCAAGTTTTTCTTTACAATTTTTTAAATTGATGTACATTTTTTTATATTTTTTATCCCAGATGGTATGTAATTATAGAGTTTTATTGGAAATATAACACTACTTTCATGAATCATTTCAAGATGATGCTGCTGAAATCTTAGTGTATTTCCCACCCTAAGTCTGTAGAATGATATCTCATTTGAAGTTATACAATGAATAGGGCACTTCCTTATACACATAACTGCATTTAAGATATAAATTGAGAACACTGTAAGTATTTTGAGTTGCCTGAACAAGTCCCTGCAGGAATGGTTATATTTCTTGAATAACATTAATCTAACTATTCTCTTTTGACGTATAAATATCTCTCTAGCCTTTCGTGAGTTTCCCCATGCAACTATGCTATAACTTAACATTGAATGGATATATGCATAGTAATAAGCAACCAGAATATTTAATATTCTTCTAAATCTTCTTTGGGGATTAAACCACTCATAGTTTTTAAAATTATCTTTATTAACGTTTCGATCCATGACCTAGGATCGTTTTCAAAATAATAAAAACTTCAAGTTTGACATTTATGACATAAATTGAAGGTGACTTTGAATTATTCATGTTCGAAATATTTGGTTTGAGTACACTAAGCAAAAATTTTTTAAAGTTTAAATGAATGATTGCCTTCAATTTGTGTTACGCCTGGGACCGACTTTTTAGGTAGCCAATACGCTTAACGTGAAATCAGCTGATTAATTTTATTGGTGAATTTTATATAAATTCAATAACTTGGGAATTGGAAAACATTTTTAACATGTTTCTATTTATACAATTGAGAGGATGGTTATTAAAGAAGTGTGCGATTGTATTATTAAAAGCCTTAAGTAGTCGTTTTTTATATTTATTTTGAAGGGGAAAATCATTATGATTTAGGCTACCTCTTTGGTAGATTTTAACATGGTTCTGAGGCGACCTTATGGCGGGTTTACACTTGTCAGATACCAATGTTGTTCTATGAAGGTTGTATATGGATCTGAGGCTACCTTATGGCGGGTTTACACTTGTCAGATACCAATACTGTTTAACGGAGATTGTATATGGTTGTGAGGTAACCCTATTGCGGGTTTATACTTGTCAGATACCCATGCTGTTTTACAGGGGTTGTTAATATGCTTCATCATCATCATCATTGGATCTTCATCTCAAAACTGGTTGGACACGTACCTGCACTTATTTATATTCTTAGCTAGCTTACATAGTTCTCTGAAATTCTCACACAGTATGTATATAGCTCGTTTCCCTTCTATTGTTTTCTAATTTTATGTCTTATTTCACCAAGATTCAGTGAAGGGGGTTAAGCAACCTGTGGCTACCAAGATTCCCCAACACTTAGATATTTGCCGAAAAAATGGTTTTCTAGTTAATATGTTTATTGTTATATAATTAGTTATTGTATGTATAAATAGAAATCATGTATGTAGGCTGTATTTCATGTTAATATCGCAAGGAAAACCCAGGAAAAACTTGCAACGCTACCTAGATATTGTGGGCATTTGATTTTCATTTGTTATTTCTTTTGTTATTTCTTTTAGTAATGGAATCCATTGTTTACTGAAAGTTACGGATTCGTTTGCAAGGCAGTTATTTTTATGTAAGGTTATATAAGCAGCTTCTTTGATTTTGCGTTTTTGGTGGTTTTCTTCTTTGTCGATGATTTTTGCGTCCTCCCATTTTATTTTATGACTGAAGTCCCATGCATGTTGGCAAATCATGGCTTTTTCAAATTTTCTATTTTTTATATATGATTTATGTTCTTTTAATCGAACTTCAAATGGTCTGGAACTTTCCCCTATATAAAACTTATTGCATTCGCACGGTATTTTGTAGATACAATTTTTTGAACTTTGTATTGCGTTTTTGGGTTTTGTTTTTGTTAATTGTGCTCTTAGTGTATTGTTGGTTCTAAATATTGTTTTAATTCTAAATTTGTTTCCTATTCTTTGAATTTTTTCGGAGAATCCTTTTATGTATGGTATTGAGAGCATTTTGTGGTGTGTATTGTTGTTTTGTTTTCTTTTCTTTATTTTTAGGGTTTTATTCATTTCTTTCTCTATTATTCTTTTAGGATATTTGTTTTCTATTAGTGTACATCTGATTAGGTCTTTCTCTTTCTTTAAAATTTCTTCGTTTGATGATATTAATTTTGCTCTATCATACATGGTTTTTATAATTCCTCGTTTGACAGAGTGTGGGTGGTTTGAATCGAAGTTTAAGTATCTGTTTGTGTGCGTTGGTTTTCTATATACCGATGTATTAATTGTTGTATCGTTTTTGCTATCTAGAATATCTAAAAACGGAAGTTTTCCATGTTGTTCTAATTCATATGTGAATTTAATAGTTGGTTCTATTTCGTTAATTGACTGTACAAAGTTTTTAATTAGTTCTGTATTATGAGGCTAAATAGCATAGACATCATCTACGTATCTCCACCAGGTTAGTGGTTTCAATTCTTGTGTGAATATTACATCTTTTTCGAATTCCTCCATGAATATATTACTAAAGATTGGAGATAGTGGACTTCCCATTGCCATTCCAAAGCTTTGTTTGTAGAATTGATCACTTATTTGAAAATATGTGGTATTGATGCATAAACCAAGTAATTCCATAATCGATGATATGCTTAGTTTTGTTCTTTCTTTAAGATTGCCAGCTTTTTCTAGTTTGTTTTTTATAATATTAAGCGTTTTGTTTATAGGGACATTTGTGAAGAGATTTACTACATCAAAGCTTACCATTGTGTGTGTATTTTCAATTTTGTTTGATAATTTTCTAAAAATGTTGGTTGTTTTAATGAAAGAATCCGTTTTGCCTGCTAATGGATTTATAATTTTAGTAGAAATTTTGCTAAATTATGGCATGGTGAATTTATGGAGCTTACGATAGGTCTTAAAGGAATGTCTTTTTATGAATTTTGGTAGACCGTAAAGTGGGGTGGTTTACTGTAATGTGGGACCAGTTTACTTCTTTCTATGTCTTTGAATTCATTTTTAAATTTAAATAGGGTTTTGTATATTTTATTTTCAATTGATTTTGTTGGATCCGTTTCTAAACTGGTGTAATTCTCAGTGTTCAATAGTTTGTTGACTTTTGCGTTGTAATCGTTTTTATTCATTATTACTGTTGCATTGCCTTTGTCAGCAGGTAGAATTATAATTGAGTTATCGTTTTTTAGATTGCGAATTGCTTTTATTTCGTTACTACTTACATTTGGCTTTATTTTGTGATTCTTTTCTATTTCGATTTTGCATCGTACTCTAAATTCGTTTGCTTGATCTTCTTCAAGTTGGTTTGCTGTTTTCTCAATACAGCTAATTATTTGAAAGGTTGGTATTGATTTTGGCGTTACTGCAAAGTTAAGGCCTTTTGAAAGAATTGATTTTTCTGTGTCGTTAATAGTTCTGTTTGATAAATTTTTCACGGTGTTTAGTATGGTGTTGCTGTTTTTTAACGTTTTAGTTTGTGTGTTATTTTTCTCTATAAATAGGTTATTAAATTTCTTTATGTGAATTTCTTTTTGTGTGGAAAATACTGATTCGTAGTAGGTTTTTGCACTAACGAGAATTTTATCAAAATCATATTTTGTTACCTTTATTCGTATGAAATTTATAATGCCCTTAATATCTTGTTTTAACTTATAAATAATGTGTCGGTGGTTTTGTAGTCTTTCCCTCATCATACTGTAGCTTGTTCTTTCGAGAATTCTTGATAGTTTATTGCTTGTCTTTCCAAATTTGATTCTAAAGCCTTTTGATATTATTTGAAAAATCCATGATTTGCCAACATGCATGGGACTTCAGTCATAAAATAAAATGGGAGGACGCAAAAATTATCGACAAAGAAGAAAACCACCAAAAACGCAAAATCAAAGAAGCTGCTTATATAACCTTACATAAAATAACTGCGTTGCAAACGAATCCGTAACTTTCAGTAAACAATGGATTCCATTACTAAAAGAAATAACAAAAGAAATAACAAATGAAAATCAAATGCCCACAATATCTAGGTAGCATTGCAAGTTTTTCCTGAGTTTTCCTTGCGATATTAACATGAAATACAGCCTACATACATGATTTCTATTTATACATACAATAACTAATTATACAGGGTGTTTTTTTTAAGTGGGAGGTCACCTGTATATGGAAGACCAATGGTAGAAGGAAGCTGAAAATTTGCACTAAGAGGTTATCGAATGTGCCCTACACGTCTAAAATAGTTTCGATCGTTAGCACTTCCGGTTATACCGAAGTCGGTATTACTATCGTTATTTTAAATAGAACACCCTGTATATTTATGCATTTTTGAATTCCTTGTCGAATTTTATGTGAACTTTTATAACACAACCATACCTCTATCTAATGCCGTTTTCGAGATATTTTGACTTTTAATAGATTTTTGACATTTGCACGCTGTCACATAAATTGGAATAACTAGAAATTGAACCAACTTACAAAATTGTTTTTTTGCAATCACATTCATAATACTTGATATTATTTCTACGTGCAAAGAAAATCTGATTGCAATGTACAGGGTGCTAGAAAATTCATTTTATAATTTGACTAATAGAATGTCAAATATTCAGTTTTTTTTAAATGGAACCTACTATATTTTATTATATTAATCGATTCTATGGAAAAATACCTCAGGTATGTAATTACAACAATCCATTTATTGTAAACCGTTTTGAGTTATTTGCATTAAAAGAGAAAATGCACTAGTTCAGTAACATAATAACATTTGCTACTATCAAGTAGGTTTTGTCCCATACATTAACAAAAGAATAATTGGTTATTTTTACAAAACGTCAAATGTAGATAATTCTATGCAGATTGCAATTCCCGTACTGTAGTTATTTATGAGGGTTAATTGAAACTTTACAAATCAAGATTATCTCGAAATGATAATTATTTATGGCGAATGTAATAGATTTCTTCGAACTGGGGATATTTTTCATCAAATATTTTGTTATATTAATCAATTCTATGGAATTAATATCTTAGTACTTAGAAAGCAGGAAATGTTTTTGCACATTTTAGTTGCCAAAAATGGCAGCGCAAGAACATTTTTTGAAAAATAATGTTTAAAAGCTACACAAACATTGAACAATGTATTTCATCTAACAATATTTTACCTAAAGAAAAATAAATAAAAACATAAGAGGTTGTTTATAAATGTTCTATTTGGCGGCCATTTTGATCCAAGCATTTTAAAATGCGTCTATTAAACTCTTCATTTGTTGCCTTTTGTATTTGCTCTGGAGTTAAAGAATTTAGAGCATTTAATACTCGTCTTTTGCAATCTTCCTCAGTAGTAGGAGTGTAGGAGAGACCGTATCTTTTACATACCCCATAGAAAAAAATCCAATTTCTAAATATCGTTCCCCTGTAAAAAGTGTTCATCGAGAAGAAAAAGAATTACTATGTACTTTACTGTTTAAATTTTCCTGGTAAAACACTACACATACAATTCGCGAATCTCTAATAGCACAATAACCGTTAAAAGACCATCTTTCCTGAAAATTTGTTATGTATGCTTGGTGAGGATTTTCTGTGGAACAATGGTGTGGATTATGTCGGTTAAACACTCCGTTTTTCGTAAATTTTGCTTCATCGCTCCAAATAATATTTTTCAAAAACTGTTCATCCTCTTGCGTTCTAAGTAATACAAATTCGCAAAACAACATCCTTCTTTCGAAATCGGTTTCCTTAAGGTGCTGAATAGGATAAAGTGACCAACTTTTAAAATTATTTGCTTTCAATATATTGTATATGGAACTACGGCTCATTCCTATATCCTGTACAGCATTATTTAGTTAAGCTCTGCTGCATGAAAATATGCCAATACATTAGTAATTACTTCCTCCGTCACAATACTGGTCCTGTTCTTCTTTGTAATAAATGATCCATTATTCGCACAGTTTTCAAGAAGCCTAACATTCGGCGCTGGTTTTTCAGGAAATTTTTGATGAAATACATCGCAAGTTCTTTGTAAAATTCTGTTGCATTCGCCATAAATAATTATCATTTCAAGATAATCTTGATTTGTAAAGTTTTGATTAACCCTCATAAATAACTACAGTACGGGAATTGCAATCTGCGTAGAATTATCTACATTTGACGTTTCGTAAAAATAACCAATTATTCTTTTGTTAATGTATGAGACAAAACCTACTTGATAGTAGCAAATGTTATTATGTTACTGAACTAGTGCATTTTCTCTTTTAATGCAAATAACTCAAAAACGGCTTACAATAAATGGATTGTTGTAATTACATACCTGAGGTATTTTTTTCCATAGAATCGATTAATATAATAAAATATAGTAGGTTCCATTTAAAAAAAACGGAATATTTGACATTCTATTAGTCAAATTATAAAATGAATTTTCTAGCACCCTGTACATTGCAATCAGATTTTCTTTGCACGTAGAAATAATATCAAGTATTATGAATGTGATTGCAAAAAAACAATTTTGTAAGTTCGTTCAATTTCTAGTTATTCCAATTTATGTGACAGCGTGCAAATGTCAAAAATCTATTAAAAGTCAAAATATCTCGAAAACGGCATTAGATAGAGGTATGGTTGTGTTATAAAGTTCACATAAAATTCGACAAGGAATTCAAAATGCATAAATATACAGGGTGTTCTATTTAAAATAACGATAGTAATACCGACTTCGGTATAACCGGAAGTGCTAACGTATCGAAACTATTTTAGACGTGTAGGGCACATTCGATAACCTCCTAGTGCAAATTTTCAGCTTCCTTCTACCATTGGTCTTCCATATACAGGTGACCTCCCACTTAAAAAAAACACCCTGTATAACAATAAACCTATTAACTAGAAAACCATTTTTTCGGCAAATATCTAAGTGTTGGGGGATCTTGGTAGCCACAGGTTGCTTAACCCCCTTCACTGAATCTCAGTGAAATAAGACATAAAATTAGAAAACAATAGAAGGGAAACGAGCTATATACATACTGTGTGAGAATTTCAGAGAACTATGTAAGCTAGCTAAGAATATAAATAAGTGCAGGTACGTGTCCAACCAGTTTTGAGATGAAGATCCAATGATGATGATGATGAAGCATATTAACAACCCCTGTAAAACAGCATGGGTATCTGACAAGTGTAAACCCGCAATAGGGTTACCTCACAACCATATACAATCTCCGTTAAACAGTATTGGTATCTGACAAGTGTAAACCCGCCATAAGGTCGCCTCAGATCCATATACAACCTTCATAGAACAACATTGGTATCTGACAAGTGTAAACCCGCCATAAGGTCGCCTCAGATCCATATACAACCTTCATAGAACAACATTGGTATCTGACAAGTGTAAACCCGCCATAAGGTCGCCTCAGAACCATGTTAAAATCTACCAAAGAGGTAGCCTAAATCATAATGATTTTCCCCTTCAAAATAAATATAAAAAAACGACTACTTAAGCCTTTTAATAATACAATCGCACACTTCTTTAATAACCATCCTTTCAATTGTATAAATAGAAACATGTTAAAAAATGTTTTCCAATTCCCAAGTTATTGAATTTATATAAAATTCACCAACAAAAATTAATCAGCTGATTTCACGTTAAGCGTATTGGCTACCTAAAAAAAGTCGGTCCCAGGCCGTAACACAAATTGAAGGCAATCATTCATTTAAACTTTACAAAATTTTTGCTTAGTGTACTCAAACCAAATATTTCGAACATCAATAAATCAAAGTCACCTTCAATTTATGTCATAAATGTCAAACTTGAAGTTTGTATTACTTTGAAAACGATCCTAGGTCATGGATCGAAACGTTAATAAAGATCATTTTAAAAACTATGAGTGATTTAATCCCCAAAGAAGATTTAGAAGAATACTAAACAAACCACTACAAACATACAGGGGGTATTCAGAATATTTAAGCTAACATGCTCTCGTAATTTCCATATAATGAAGCGTTTAGCCTTTAGTTTATTTTTCAGAAATGCAAACTGATTATAGCAGTTAAGACACGAATCAACTTAAATTCCTAGGAAACGAACGCAGGACTCCTGGCTCAGAAGTTTATTAGCTGAGTTTTTTATAAGCAAACTATGATCAGGTAACACAGTTGAAAACAATACAGTTGTTGTTTTACAAAGATTTAAGATTAGCCCATTTCTAAAACCTGCATGTCCTTTACACAACTTGAAGCTATCATTGCTAAGCTATCTAAAATATTTGCTGACAATACCGCAGATGTGTCATCAGCAAACACTATTAATTCACTATTATGAATATAGTTATTTATGTCATCTATAAAAATAAGAAATAGAAGTGGCCCAAGTATACTACCTTGAGGTACTCCAACATAAATATCCCTTGGCAGCAACTGCTTCCTTTCGCCATCCAAGTTAATAATAACACATTGTTTTCTGTCCGATAAATAAGAACCCAGCCAGAAATGTGGTACTCCTTTAATACCATAGTAGTAGAGCTTTGACAACAGAACAGCATGACTGACAGTTTTCAAGGCATGTGAAAAAGCAAAAAAAAATCCAAAACTTTTCTCCTTCCATTCAAACTTTTTAATATATCATTTGTAAAATTTAAAATCGCATCCTGAGTTGAAAAGCCAACTTTAAATCCAAATGGGTTTGTATTTAGAATTTTATGTTTTGCAAGAAAAGTGGTTATTCTATTAAAGAATCCCTTTTCAATCACTTTTGAGAAAACGGGTAAGATTAAGACAGCCCTATAATTACCTATTTGAGAGTTATCACCTTTTTTTGTGAACAGGAACTACTTTTCCACTCCTTAAAATTTCGAATGATTCATTGATCTAACCTGCAAGAGTGACATTTATTATGTCTGCTATATACTTCAAGTGAGCAAGGTATCAAACCCATTCCTTACATGTGATTTTCCAATGCTCCACCCGAAGGTACTACATTGGCCAATAAGTGAGTTTTTTACCTGGAAAATTTGGAATTTTGCCGAATCCTTGCTGTTCCAAGCAAGGTAGGGATCTTTAACGTGCATGACAACACACACACTGGACCTCCATTTTACTTCTCATCCGAACGAGGGCGTATTTTTAGGAAAAATGCTCGCCTAACATTTTTAAGTGGACGGTGTTGGGATTTTAACCCGGGACCTTGGGCATAGTAGTCACATGCATACCAACTACGCCACGGAGCCACCTATCAAATCCATACCAGAGGAACTATTCTTACACACACTCATTATAATATTATACACTTCTAAATAAGTAACAGGTGCAACAAAGAAGCTAGGGTAGCTGAACACCCTTCCATCAACTTGCAAATCCATGCCATCCATTGGCATTTTGATAGAGTTTACAAAAATTGTTGAATAAATTCGTAACATTAGCAGATTCAATAGGATCTTCATTTGTAAAACTTTGTGCTCTTTCTGAATCTGCAATAAAAATAGGGGTTTCTATTTGAAAAATTGACCTAAAAACGATTTGACCTTCAAAGTCACTGGCAAGGTCAACTTCAAGGTCACAAGCAGTTAGGTGGAGCACAATCTTGAGCATTTGTAAAAAATTCTCCAGAAATCCTAAAATATTGGAAATACTTTTTCTTAATTGACCTCAATTGTCTTCAAGGTCAAGGTCATTTATACAATTTTGTGCTCTTTCCGAATCCGTAATAAAAAGTAGAGGTGTCTATTCGAAAAAGTCAACTTGACAACGATTTGACCTTCAAAGTCTTGTCTAGGTTTACTTTAAAGCCACAACCAGATAGCTGGAGGACAATCCTAAATATTTTGTATGAAAAGTTCTTCCAGAAAATGCGGTCCAGAAAAAATATTTTAGGGTTGGGGTACTTTTGGATAACCCGGTATATATGTGTTATCATTATTCTGGAAACAAATATTATGCAACACACAGCATGCCATCACAATTTTACTACAATATTGATATCAAGATTTGATACGTTTTAAAATCCTAAACCGTCCTTTCAGAAAACCATAAGCATGTTCCACTACCATTGTTGTAGAAGAAAGCCTACAATTAAACAACCTTTGATTTAGTGTTAATCTTCCATTATCTTTAAATGGTGACACCAACCAACCAAGGAAAGAGTGTGCTGAATCTCCAACTAAAAATTTGCCACCAAAGAAATCAAGATTTTTTGTGATTTTCTGTAGAGAGCAGATTTTCTAAGTAATCGAGCATCATGAATGGAACCAGGATCCCCGCAGTAAACATCAATAAACTGTTTATGTGCTGTGGCTACTGCTTGAATTAGAACACTGTAGTATCCTTTTCTGTTCATGTACGAATCTGCATGCTGTACAGGTTTTTCTATTGCTATGTGACATCCGTCGATTGCTCCCAAAACATTGTTTATACCTTTCCTATTGCACAGCACTTCGATGGTCGATACAACTTGAACACCAGTTGGTCATCGGATATATTCTGTCCTCAACGACAAAATAAAGTTAAAAACTCTTAAAAGTACTCGATGGGCAGAACTTAATTAAACATTAAATCGATCAGAGATTTGCCTAAAAGTCTCATTGTTAGCTAAGTACCATAGGGTAAGTAACAGATTCTTCAGCGGAAACTTGATCCCTGCCTCCATGACGACATATAGGTATAAATCTACACGATCCAAATCGATCTAAAAAATTATACGCTGTCGTTATATGTTTATTGTAAGCCAAATTTGACATTACTTACTAATTAATATTTCCACCGTAGGCCTGACTGTTGTAAAATGACTTTAAAAGGTTACATCAGCATATTCTTTAACAACCAGTGTAATATAGCCTTCAGTTTTGGGTATGCCTTTCGGTTTTAAAATGAACTTATCTTCACAATCGCTATCACTAGTTCCATTGAGACTGTTATCATCTGATGAAATTGTTGAAGTTAAATAAACGATAGTTTCCTATACAAATAAAAACTACATATGGATTTGCTCTGCATTTTGATTAAATCTTAACTTATCTTAAAAATATCCATCAATGCTAATTACTATATACCCTACTAAGGTTAGATAACCTGATGTGACAAATGTCATATTGGTGATTCAGTGTTCCATTGAAATTTATCCCAGATATTAATGAACTGATCTGTATTGATCTGAACTGAACTAGTACAGGTCTCAATAGAAAGTGATTTTTAACATCATAATTAGACAGCTGAAAATGATTACGTTAATACTTTAGTGATGTCATTGCAGTGGAGTGTAGTAGGCATATTAAATCCACTCTGTAGTGAATTTAGCATCAGCGGTAAAAACAAGGTATATAATCTTCCAAAATGCTTATATAAAGTACAGAGTACTGAAATAAAACATTCTAACAGTAGGCCTTGCGAAATCACCTGCCTACCTTCGGCTCCGGGCGAAACAAGGTGAGCAATGAAATGGTAACAACTCAAGGAAGTTTTCCAGTTATGCAGGGCGCCAAGGAATGGGGACACAAGCAAAATCGTTGGGGATGCACATCTGTCAGTCTTGTTCGACGAGCTATCTGACGATGGAGTGGCTTGTGGCGAATAGCCATCCTGTCGGTCAAAAACCATAGGCCGGTAGCCCAGAATTTGGATATCGTATAGTTGGAGAGCAAGCAAGAGGAAGATCCGGGAAGTAACTCACCCCATCTACCAATCGCAAAAACACAACAAAATCTGAAACAACAAAGATCAATGCGACAGCCAGCATCAATTAGATTAACGCTGTAAAAGGAAGTTGGATTTGAGAGGTCCAGGATCAAGTAAGCTGAAGTAAATACTAAAGATGTGTCGTTATTTTAATAACGTTATTTTGGAACGTTAAATCTTGGTAACGTTACGTTATGTTTCACGTCTTAAAAATAACGAGTTACTTTTGGAACGGTCAATTTCATCAAACATACTTGACGTTTTGTGAATGAAAAAAACACACACGTTACTTTACTGTACACGTTATTTATAAGAACGCTACTACTGGAATTGTGAAATGTGTACCTATATACGATGAGTCGTTATTTCAATAACGTTATTTTGAAACGGTAATTCTTTACAACGTTATGATACTTACGACTACAACCTATTTATTACCAGCGAATCGTAACAATTAAAATGATTTTGGTGTCATAATTAAAATAGGAAGTAAAAAAGGGAAACTTATTTGCAAGATATGTATTAGCATTTTAGTATATATTTATAGTAATATTGCAAACATAGTGTATTCGAAATGATTCGAAGGGTAAGGGGAATTTGTGGGTGATGGTGTTAATCAACTTTCTTGTACAATTTCATCTCTTTTGTAAATACACTATACCCATAGTATATGGTCTCGCTCTTTACCTGAATATTATGAACCCTCGTACTGGAATTTATGAAAAAAAATAAAGTCAAACCTTAATACCATTTAGTTTATCTTATACGTACTTAAGTATTGTAGTGTATCCGACCTGAAGGCTGACCCAAACGGTTCACCGGGCTCCATGATCTAACATATAATGGCAGTGGCTCGACGACACCTACGTTATGTTGTTATAATGTAACCCAAATTCACACTGAGAAGATGGCGTTAAGGCGGGAAGGTTTGAAATAAAACTACAGCATTTAACTAATTTGACTTTTAATCAAAACAATAACCACTAAATAAGTCATCGGCATGAAAGCATAGAAAATGAAATTTAAAGCAAACAGTGCCGTATTCAACCTAGGCGATTGGGGAAAGAGCACGGCAGAGAAAACCCCAAACTGCTCTCACACTTTCAACATCTCGATAAGGACGTGTAACGTCCAAATAGCCAGATTACCAACACTGAAATTGACGGATGTTAACTGTTATCCAGCCATACCACACATGGCAACTGAAGAAACGTTAGCATAAACCGGCTAGTCTTTTATGGTAGGTACTGAGGTGGGCTAGGCTAATACTACCCAGCTAAAATTGAAGAGAGGTGTACTGGCCCGCCCTTGCAATGTGTATGCTTTTGTGTGTTAGGGTTGTTTAGATATAATTCAGTCGGATTTAGGATGCGACGCCGTGCGGTTGTTTTGTTTGACACGTGTCCTCCGGTCGTGTATTAATAAGTGTTAATTTGTAAACTAAGCGAGGGATGATTTATTTATTTAGTAATTTCAATCAATGTGGTAGTGACAGCATCTTTGAAATTCGTCATTGTTGGATTACTATACAGATAAGTTTCAGTAGTTAGAATTTTATTCATTTGCGAATAGTAACACTATGTGCGTATATATATATATATATATATATATATATATATATATATATATATATATGCTGTGATTCTTCTCATATCTGCAGGTACAGGCCCTTTCAAAAAAAACATTTGAGCCCCACAGTTTGGGCGTTAAGATATGCTGTGAACCTTTAAAATCCGTGAACTACGCTTTTCGCCTCGGCTGCTCACCTAATGTTATAAACCTCCTCATTCATAAAAAAAAACAACACATTCCTACCAAAAACATCAACGTTAACTCTATTTACATCAATATTCAGAATACATTAAATTTTCAAATTAAATTTCAGCATAAAATTCAGTTTTCAAAAAAATTTCAAGATTAATTTTATTATCATTTTAATGTGCATCCTGAATTAAAGTCCTTGTTGGATGCCTACTAATTAATATAACAATATAAGCAGACCGGAGTCTGAGTATAAAGGGAGCATCTACCACCCCTTTACGTTAATTAACCAGGTTCGTCTAATTGAGCTCAAAGACATACCCAAATTTTCATCATATTCCCGAACATTAAAACAAAATACCCCTTTTAACTTAAACAAGCAAATTTCATCTTAAAATTAAACTTTTATGGTTAGAACAATTTCACTAATGTCCATTTAAAGTAAATCAATTATAAAGTCATTCAATACACAGAAAAATGTCAAACAAAATAGTATAATTTACCTGAAGGTTACTGTCCTCGTAGCTTCGAAGTATCGTTTCTTTAGTTAATCACAGGATTATATTTACGGCTTCTGATTCTCTACGCTTTTAAAATTTTCTCCATCCCCATCCATTCAAAGTCGTTTCTGGGCCTTTCCGGAACTCATCTGTGTTTATCTGACCCTTGTTTCATGGATCCAGACACGTATTTGAACCATTTAATTATTAACATCCCCGAAAAATAGCAAAGAAATTCATGCTTCTGTCACCAATATACGCCAAAACTGCCTACTTTTGTGTATACCTTCGTCGTTGTAAATTTTGCTAATTGGTACAGTGAAACTAAATTTTATACCTTGTATCTAAGTGCACTGAAGTACATTCATGTTAGCACGTAAATAACAAGCTATTTTGAATCACTAAAATATACTAGCAAACTTTAAATTAGTTAATCAAACTAAACTGCACGGTTTAACATCTTCAATCAAGTCGCGTATGTACGAGCTTTTAACGCATCGAATCGTCAAAAGTCTAAGAGGGCTTGTTTATATTCATCTCGGTTTAATTAACTCCAATTAAAATTGATTTCTATCCTTTTCATTTTTAGCGAATACAACTTAAATATTAATTATTATACGTACACTTTGTTTTACTACCGGTTACTTAAAATAGGGTTAATTAATATAAACTTTGCACGTAATTTCTCTTTGTTTAGGAATAATTACATTACACGCAGAGCTTTTCACTACTGCTTCGTCTTATAGATAATTTAAATTTCTTATTTTTACTGAAACAACCGAGTTTATTTATGCTTCATGGTTTTAATAACGCGTATTATTTAATGAAATTCCTTATACACGGTGATTAAAATTATTTGATGTGATTATTTAATTTTCTACCCTGGTCTAAATATGAGTAATATATATATATATATATATATATATATATATATATATATATTACTCAAATTTAGACCAAGGTAGAAAAATTAATAAACGACATCAAATAATTTTAATCACCGTGAATAAGAAAGCTTAGGGTAATAATACGCTTCATTTAAAGGCATATTGTATAAATTCGTCATTTACTTCTAAACATAGGGTTTATATTGTTTAGATAATGTTAAACACCGTGTATATTAAAGCAGTGGAAAATAGTACGCTTAATTAAAGGCCTACTGTGTAGATTTAAATCATTCAATTAGAATGTAGGGTTTTTGTATATAATCATAATCAACGTTTAGAAGGAAGTAATGTAGAATGTCATTAGATAATACGCGTTATTAAAACTGTGGAGCATAAAATTTAATCTTTCCAAGTACTAAAACTATCGAGAAATTATAAAGACATGGGAAAGGCACGCAAAAGACTTCGGCGTATTAGAACTCAGGAACACCTGCAAAGAATAACGATGTATATGATGGTTGATAAGCTTTAAGCTATATGAGTGCAAGTAAGAAAGCGAGTTTGTGGTATAAAGACCAGCGAGATGGAATGCATTAGCAGTTAAATGAGGGGGAAAATGTGAAACAAGCGCACAGGTTTTATATAGAACGAACAGACTAGATTGGCGATTAAGGTTGAAATAAGATGCAAACATGAGAGGGGAAAGCATATCAGTTGGTGTGTAAAATTAATTAGTTGTTCTCGGACGTGTTGCGAGCCGTGTGGAAATTTCTTAGATTTTCAACTCGGACGAGTGCAAATTTCAGTAGAATCATTGTGCCGAGACATCGGAAGGGAAAATAGAATGCGAATTTCTGAAAACCGGCCGTCGCGGGACAAATTCGACTTGCAAGCGAGCCATTATATAAACCCGTGCTAATAGGAGTTTCGCTCTCTTTTATTTTTGATCTTATACGATACTTCAAGCGGTAGCTCTTATATTTTTGATTTTATTCGATACTTTAAACAGTTTTGCTCTTTATTTTTTGATTATTCGATACTTTAAGTAGAATACGTGGTGATTACGTACTACAATAAAAGTTATTAGTACACTTAGAGATGATAAAAGAAGGTAACAAAGTCTAGTTATATTTGCGGGTATTACTGTACCAATTATCCAAATTAATAACGATAAATAAATAAATAGAAGTAGGCAGTTTTTGGTATAGCGTGAAAGAATTATTAATTTCAGTGCTATGTATCGGGAGTGTTAGTAATCAAATGTTATTCGTAAACGTGATTGGATCCTCAAAACAAGATTTCGATATACTTAGATGAGTTCCTGAGAAACTCTGAAACCTTTTAGACGAATGGTGGTGTAGAAAAATTTTAAAGGCGGCCAGAAATCCGAAGAAGTAAACATAAACCAGATGGAATGGTGGGATTAGCAAGTCCGATGTACATTGAAGCCACGAGTGCATTAACCTTCAGGTAAATTATGCATTTTTGTTCGATCTTAGATGTTTTGGTGTGTGTTGAATATCTTTGTAATTTGTTTGATAAAAATGGACAGTAGTAAATTTGTATAAACAACAAGTTTTTAATTTTAAGGTAAAATTTTCTTGTATAAGTAGAAAGGAGTATTTATCAGGTTTATGTTTTTGATTATGATGAAAATGTGGGTCTGTCTTTGAGCTCAATTAGACTAACCTGTTAAATTAACGTAAAGGGTGGGAGATGCTCCTTTATTCAGACTCAGGTCTGCAAATATTGTTTATTTAATTAGTATGCATCCTACAAGGACTCTAATTCTGGATGCAAATTAAAATGATGACAAATTTGAACTTGAAATTTTATGATGCTGCAATTTATGCTGAAGTTTAATTTTGAAATTTTAATGTATTGTGAATATTGGTGTAAATAGAGTTAACGTTGATGTTTGTGGTAGGTATGTGTTTTTTTTATGAATGAGGATGAAAGTTTTATCTAGGTGAGCTGCCGAGGCGGAAAGAGTCAAGAGGCGATTATCAGAAGAAAGTCAACGGACAAGAGAACAGCAAGAGACAGCAATCTTGACGCCCAATCTGTGGGCTCGAATGTTTTTTAGAAAGGACCTGTTCCTGTTGACAAGAGAATCACAGCAATATATATAAGAATTGTCGTTTAACCTCTTTGCGATTGTATTTTACGACACGCCGAGTATTGGGCTTTGTTTCTACTGTGTTACATTATTTTATAACGTTATTTCATTAAAACCATATAAAATAGACTGCGAGTTGGTTCATTCTTTCTAAACAGATAATAGCGAGGCAACGAAACTATACCAGAATCTACGTGTATCCAGGAGGGTTGCGCTAGCCAGGGCCGACATCTCAAACGCAACCGCTTCTGTGACGAGTCTTAAAGCATCGACGAACATTACAGAGGGGATACCAGGAAGATGACCTGCACCTTGACTACATATTGTTGCGATCCACTATTAGGCAACCCGTCAAACATACAAACGCCCGGGGCACAGCGTATTCTTCAGCATTCGAGAATCCTTCTACAAAGTTCTAGATAATGAGTCATATCTTAATGCAGGGTATATATAAGGCCGCTTATGAATGTAAGAGTTAGTCTATTCTTGAATGTCTAATATAAATTATATCGTTGTAAAGTAAACGTAGTTGAGTTTTTAGAATATATACATAAATGATATGCTGTGTCTATGTGCATGCAGCTTGCAGTATACATAAATAAATAGAAGTGTATAAACAAATAGTTGTGTTAGTGTTGTTAATGAACCTATGGTAAAGAAGATAGTTTAAGAAGATATTAGTGCTTGTAAATTCATTAGTGTAATAGTGCTTCATTGTTAAGTGGACTGAAAACATCTATAAATAAAGCATATACTGTTAATTAGACTTGTGAACAGTAAGTAATAAAGACGTTTGTTATTACTTGTTTTAAATTAAAGAAACGCGGTAGTAGTAGCCCGTTACACTGGTGTCAGGCTGTGTTGGGTGATTAATTAAGTCTAAAGACATTTGAGTAGTTTGTATATGCCAGTGACAAGAAGTCAGAGTAAAATGGAAGCAGAAACTTTAATGAACTTCCTTAAGGATTTTAAATCCGAAATGCAAGTGACACTTAGTGAAAATGCTGAGAAAATGGAGGAGAGGTCGGCTAAACTGGAAGTGACACTAAATGAAAAGTTTACTGAAAATGCCGCAAAAATAGATGAAAGGTTTACTGAAAACGCTGAGAAAATAGAGGAGAGGTCAGTTGAACTGGAATCAAACCTTACCGAAAGGTTAAGTGAAAATGCTAAGAAAATAGAAGAACGCTTTAGTGAAAACGCGATGAAAATGGGAGATGATGAATGAAAAGACGGCCACGTTAGAACAAAGATTAATAGCAAGCTCCATTGCATTGAAAGAAGATGTCACTGAACAGGTAAAAACAGTTGAGCAAAAGTTGGACAGTAAATTGGTAAAAATGGAAGAAGATATGATGAGGCTGCAAAAACAAGTGATTTCACTAACAACACAGCCACTTGAAATAGCAAACCAAGTTGTAAATCAGAACATTCCAGAAATAAGAACCATGGAAAGAAGCGAGTCAATACCGTCTAAATTTAAAGTGAAACCACCCACGTTCGATGGTAAAACACCTTGGCCCACATATTTGAAACAATTTGAAGCTGCTGCAATAGCCAACAGTTGGTGCAACAAAGAGAAGGCTATCTCCTTAATAGTGGCCCTACGGGGAAGCTCTTAACATCTTACAAACGATTCCCGATCACCAGCAGAATGATTACGGCCTCTTAACATCGAAGCTTGAGATGAGATATGGAGACGCTCACCTTCAACAGGTTTACCACGCACAAGTTAAGAACCGCTCGCAAAAGACAAGTGAAAGCCTGCAAGAATTCGAAGCTGACATCGCCAGATTAGTTAGATTGGCATATCCAACGGCACCAGATAGTTTCCTCGAACAACTGGCTGTTCAAACATTCGTGGATGGCATTAAAGACAGCGAAATACAGCAAGCGCTAAGATTAGCACGGCCAAAAATGTTAGATGACGCACTGGCTCATGCGCTTGAATTTGAAGCAGCTAAGCAGACATCACATAGGGTGAGTCACAAAGCTCGGTCTGCCTTAGAGGAACCTGGTCAAGCTCAGAACAGCATAGATGAAATAATCAATCGTGTGTTTGAAAAGCGAAAGGCGGAAAGGCTGAAAAGACAACGACCGCGGAGATGGCGTCTACGATGCTGGAGCTGCGGTGAAGTTGGCCATATGCAGAGACGCTGTACTCAACGAAAGAAACAACCGGTTGTGCCAAAGCTGGTTCATGTAAGGGGGCGAACTTCGACAGCACAGCGTAGTGCCCCGGAGATTATCATCCGTGCTGCATCGTCGGTGGAAAGTCTGGACAGCATTTATATCGATGGTAGAATTAATGGTAGGGTTGTCCGATTACTTGTGGATACAGGAGCGACAAGAACTATTGTGAGACCAGATTTGGTTGGTCGTGGAAAAGTGCTACCTGTATCGGTGTGTCTCCGAACGGCAAGTGGTGAGAAGATTGGTACTCACGGAGAGACTGCCGTTATGTTGACAATTGGGGACAAATTAATTAATCATCGAGTGTTGGTAGCTGAAATTACAGAAGAAGTGATCTTGGGAATGGATCTCATGAGAGAATATGGGTTTCATGTAAACATGAAAGAAAATGTGCTTCGGATAGATGATGATGAGATTCCACTTCAAGGTAGGAGTAACCAGACGATGCAAGTACGAATGATTTGCGATGTGAAAATACCCGAGAAGGCGGAGATGATAGTAATGGGACGCCCGGATGGTACGCTCCGGGAAGGACAAGTATGCATGATGGAAGCAACTGAATCGGGAGTGGGTCAGGAGGGACTTCTGATTGGAAGAACGCTGGTAAAGTCTCGAAATATGGTACCAGTAAGGGTGCTGAACATTAATCCCCATACAGTGACCCTGAAGAAAGGCATGATTGTGGGAAGTTGCATTCCAGTATGTCATATTAAACGTTGTGTGGACGACACGAAAATAAACCAACCAACGGTTGCTCACAGAAATTGCTGGATATGTTGATACCCTCGTGTCAAGGATTAAATGGCGACCAACTGGGCAAGGTAAAAGAACTGGTCGGACGATATCGAGGTGTGTTTGCACTGGATGATAGTGAGAAAGGAAGGACGAATGTTGTGCAACACAAGATCAATACTGGAGATGCGCAACCGATAAGACAACACCCCAGGCGGCTTCCTTTGGCAAAACGTAAGGAAGCCGAGCAAATTATCACCGATATGGAAGAACAGGGAGTGATTGAACCTCGAATAGTCCATGGGCATCCCCGGTAGTGCTTGTCAAGAAAAGGACGGGTCGACAAGGTTTTGTGTAGACTACCGGCGGCTTAATAATGTGACAAAGAAAGACAGCTATCCTTTGCCCAGAATTGATGACACCTTAGATACACTATCCGGATCTAAATGGTTTTCGACCTTGGACTTGAAAAGCGGATACTGGCAGGTAGGCTTGGAACCAAACGATAAAGAAAAGACTGCGTTTACAATTGAACTGGATTATGGCAGTTCAAGGTCATGCCATTTGGATTATGCAATGCTCCTGCTACTTTTGAACGATTGATGGAGTCGGTACTGCGTGGACTGTCCTGGAAGACATGTCTGGTGTACCTGGACGACGTGATAGTGTTAGGCCGGTCTTTTGAAGAACATCTTAAGAACCTAGAGGAGATATTCCAAAGATTACGCGGGCAAACCTTACATTAAGCCCCAAGAAGTGCCACCTATTTGGAAAAGAGGTGAAATACCTAGGACATGTCGTCTCAGAGACCGGAATAAGAGCTGACCCTGACAAAATAAAAACGGTACAAGAGTGGCCTACACCAGCAGATATACACCAACTACGCAGTTTTCTAGGATTGTGCACATATTACCGACGTTTTATACTTGGGTTTGCGAACATTGCCAAACCGTTAACAAAATTAACCGAAGATGGACAAGAATTTGATTGGAATGACGACTGCCACAGAGCATTTGAACAACTGAAACGGCTACTAGTTACAGCACCAATTTTGAGTTATCCGCGGATGGAGGGAAAATTTGTGTTGGATACCGATGCCAGTAACACAGCTATAGGAGGCGTTCTTTCTCAAGTGCAGGACGGACAAGAAAAGTTATTGGGTATTTCAGCAAGGTCTTGTCGCGGCCAGAAAGGAACTATTGTGTGACAAGAAGGGAGCTGTTGGCCGTCGTCAAATCCGTAGAGCACTTTTATAAGTACTTATACGGCCGTAAATTCCTGTTGAGAACAGACCATGCTGCACTGAAATGGTTACTGCAGTTTCGAAATCCTGAAGGGCAAGTGGCAAGGTGGATAGAGCGGCTGCAGGAATATGACTTTGATACGGAACATCGTGTAGGAACTAGCCATCGGAATGCAGACGCTCTATCAAGGAGACCTTGTCCGATGGACTGCAATCATTGCTCCAAGATGGAAGAGAAAATAAGTGTCATCCATAGAATGACGGTAACCGATGATACTTGGCAACTCGAAAGAATACGAGAAGACCAGGGAATGACGCCGAATTGGGACGTATTATTGAGTGGAAAATAGAGGACAACGACCAGCTTGGGAAGAAATTAGTATTTCAAGTAGGAGCCTGAAGGCATACTGGTCACAGTGGGACTCCTTGATGATGGAAAATAGAATCTTGAAACGACGCCTGGAATTTGAAGATGGCACTGAGAGACTTCAAGTGATAGTGCCGAGAAGCAGAGTGCCGGAAGTGTTGCAGCACTTGCACGATGGTATTTCCGGAGGGCACTTTGGCGTGAAAAGAACTCTCGAAAGAGTGAGAGAAAGATTCTATTGGGTGAACTGCAAAGAAGATGTGAAGGAGTGGTGCCGGAAATGTGAATTGTGTGCCTCTGCAAATGGCCCGGTCTCAAAACGGAAAGCCCCAATGAGACAGTATAACGTGGGAATCCTTTTGAAAGGGTAGCCATTGATATAGCTGGTCCGTTTCCTGAATCAGAGAAAGGAATAAATACATCTTGGTTGCAATGGATTATTTTACCAAATGGCCGGAGGCATATGCTATACCTAACCAAGAAGCCGAGACGGTTGCAGATGTACTAGTGAGGAGTTGTTTTGTCGCTTTGGAGTTCCGTTGGAATTACACTCCGATCAAGGTCGGAACTTCGAATCAGCGTTGTTTCAAAACGTCTGCAAGCATCTTGGAATCAGGAAAACTAGAACCACGCCACTTCATCCTCAATCGGATGGAATGGTTGAAAGAATGAACAGAACGTTAGGAAAGTACCTGGCCAAAGTTGTCTCTGAACATCAACGGGACTGGGACCAATATCTACATTTGTTCCTACTGGCGTACCGATCTTCGGTACATGACAGCACAGGATACTCGCCCGCTTGCGTAATGCTAGGACGTGAATTGCGGCTACCATGTGATCTTCAGTTTGGATTTAAACCTGGAGAAGAGATCTCCGGTGAAGATTACGTTAGTAAGCTTCGTGAAAGATCAAATAGTATTCACGAAAACGTCCGAAAGAATATACAGGCAGCAAGCGATCGAATGAAATCACAATATGACACGAGAGCACAAGAAGGTGGTTATCAACCTGGAGATTTAGTGTGGTTGTACAATCCACAAAGAAAACGTGGATTGTCGCCAAAACTACAAAGACAATGGGAAGGGCCGTACGAAGTGATGAATAGAATTAATGATGTAGTGTACCGGATCAGAAGGTCTCCCCGTGGTAAACCGAAAGTGGTACACTTTGACCGTTTAACATCCTACGCTGGCAACAACCAGGAAGGCTCGAATAAAGAGAATGGCATTCGACAAGTTATTAATCATGAGCCAAAAGTAGATTTCGAGGGTTTTATGGCGGCGTATGGTGGTTCCGCTAAGGCGAGATTTGGCGTTGTTGTTGAAAAACAGCAAGACCTGTTTAGAGCACCAGAAGACTATTCCCTTGCACATTGCGTAGCTCAAGATCTGGAAATGTCAAGAGGAATAGCTGTTGTTTTCAAGAAAAAGTTTGGATGTGTGCATGAATTAGTACAACAGCGGCCAACTATAGGAAAAGCTTTGGTTCTTCAGGATAAAAATCGTTATGTTTACTATCTGGTCACCAAAATTCTTCATGGCAGAGACCTAGTTATGGACATCTATGGGAGGCTTTGCTGAATCTTAAAGCTCAGATGATGGAAAATGGAGTAACGAAACTAGCGGTTCCCAAGCTAGGTTGTGGACTGGATCGCTTAGATTGGAGGATAGTCCGAAATATGCTAGAAGTAGTTTTCCAGGAAACCAACGTCCAGGTTCTTGTTTGTTGTTATCAACCGGTTGCCTACCAAGACCAAGAAAAGAGTGTTGACTGTTACTTCCAACGACGCGGTGGATGCACCAGAAGAGATAACTGCCGATATCGTCACCAGTCATCGAATTGGCGTCAAGATGGATTTACAGTTACGAGACGTAACGGTTTTAAAGAAGGGGCAGTGTTGCGATCCACTATTAGGCAACCCGTCAAACATACAAACGCCCGGGGCACAGCGTATTCTTCAGCATTCGAGAATCCTTCTACAAAGTTCTAGATAATGAGTCATATCTTAATGCAGGGTATATATAAGGCCGCTTATGAATGTAAGAGTTAGTCTATTCTTGAATGTCTAATATAAATTATATCGTTGTAAAGTAAACGTAGTTGAGTTTTTAGAATATATACATAAATGATATGCTGTGTCTAATGTGCATGCAGCTTGCAGTATACATAAATAAATAGAAGTGTATAAACAAATAGTTGTGTTAGTGTTGTTAATGGACCTATGGTAAAGAAGTTAGTTTAAGAAGATATTAGTGCTTGTAAATTCATTAGTGTGATAGTGCTTCATTGTTAATTGGACTGAAAACATCTATAAATAAGGCATGTACTGTTAATTAGACTTGTGAACAGTGAGTAATAAAGACGTTTGTTATTACTTGTTTTAAATTAAAGAAACGCGGTAGTAGTAGCCAGTTACAATATGTTTCTCCTCGCACGGACATAAAACGTTAGTAATATTCAACAAGACTTGATTACACGCGCCCACATACATGCCTTTACAGTTTCCACCCCGTGTTACAAAATATTTCACAAAGGCTAGCCGACTTTCTATTATTAAGGTACCACTACAAGTACCTTGACAAGACGACATGAATCGTTGAAATGAACTTATGGTATGATTGCGCATGGTTAAAAAGGCGCTTATTATTGAATAGACTATCTCGAACATGGTCAGAAATGCAAACGCAAAAGGCACGAGATGATCGATCATACCAGAGGTTAAATTTAATTACAACACAGCAATTATCACAAACGTTAAATACTAGTTGATTATATAGGAACATCGGCTAGAAAATAGAATAAACACAACACAAAATATATAATTACGTTTAAACCATGATATGAGCAATGCAGTAGTAAATGTGATTACTATGCTAAAATAAAACAATTACACATGATAAAAATGTGAAATGAAACATAAATATATCAAATATTATAATACATGTAGGCAGCAAATACATACCAAATTCTACAGCATAAAAACAAGCCTAGATTCAGGCGCTTAATCTTTATATAAGTGCATGTTGGTTAAATATATTAAATCTAGTAAGCAAATGTTAAAAATTATTCATTATGATTGCATCGGTTAAAACCTACCTTTTGAAAACTTAAACACATCGTGGCATTACAAATTACAAACAAAAAAATACACAGCAGCGTTGTGGTTAAATTCAAGTACTATCTTAAAACCAAAACAAATATAACATAGAAATATAATACTGTTCATGTTCAAGCTTGCCCAATAATTTGATTTAATATGATGTCAGTGCTTTTCGTTGTTTGTTGTAAAATTACAGTAATGGTACCTATGTTATTGATTCTGCAATAAGTGCAACGCAATTGTAGTTCCAACCCTGGATTAATACAAAATCAACATTATTTCAAATAAATAAATATTAGTTTTACTCTGATGAGATGTTAAATAATCAATTTAAATAAATAAATATTACTTTTCGATTGTTAAACCACACCACACTCATTTAGACATAAAACGTGCAAATAAAATCTTTAATTCCCATATTAAACATCACAAGTAAAACAACCGGCAAGGCAGCATTGTATACATCAATCACAAAAAAGCAACAGGTAATCATAAAAATCTTTCTTTCAATGGTTAAATAACTAATGGTTTTACAATAAGCACTAACATCACATGCAAAACAACGCTCTGATCACAAGATGTAATCAGATTACCTTAAATAACCCCTACTGTACGCGCCATATGCCTCTATTATATTTACCGCGTCGGGATAGTCTCTCGTTCGTGATTACTTCGAGTGCGCGCACGCGAACACTGAGAAGAAAGTAAAAATGGACGCCCTCGGACAGCACGGTTTACGTGAACGGTTAAACTCTAATATATTTTCTATTATTCCTCATTTCGTTGCTCTTTCGGCCTGGTCTTTACGCGAGTGTTAGTACTTGACGTTATAAACTTATTTATGTACACTGAAGAAACCATTCAGTGAGCTGAAGATTAATACACGGTGAGTGTGAGCTTGTATTTTACTCTTTTTCCCTATCATACAGTCCTGCTCATATCGAAACCTCTCGTGTACCGGGGTGCTCTTAACTACCAGCTACTTGGCCGGTGCACCTACATTATAAACTTAAAACATTACCTTTAATAAAAAACCTCCAAGTTAAATCTTTTCAACCATCCATCTTGGCATCCATAGACAAACAAGTAGATATATATCTTTAATAGGATGACCTTGGCTCATGTTTTAGTTTCTTCCCACTGGCAAGAGGCGCCCTAGTCAATATAATTCTAGCATGTTGTGACATTATTTATTTTAAATTTCTGTTTTCCGTATGTCTTATTTGGATGCAATTATTATAATGTTCATAACATTGATGCAGTTACTGTTTTTATTAAATAAATTTGTCGACAGACTAAAATTACAAAATAAAGCATAGATGAGATTAATCATTGGTAGTGAAAATGTAATATTTTAATTAAGCAATTCGGTAGAATGTTGTAAGCTTCAGCGCTCATCCGATCACTGAAGTTAAGCAACGTCCGGTGTGGTCAGTACTTGGTTGGGTGACCGCTTGAAAAACGCCTGCGTGTTGGATTTTTTTTTTTATTGTATAATAGTTTCTTCCTTGACGCAGGGATGGCGCTATACTTCTAAGAATCTTACTATTGAGTTCTTTATCTACTTGTTTTTGTCTATGTTGGCATCTCAAAACAAAGTCGTTTAAACCTGTCGAGTCGATCGATCGTCTCTACACATGCGCGCATTATATCATAAATTCTGACATAACGGAATGCGTTCAGAAACCTACAAGTGGTCATTGAATTATTCTAACAAATACCTTCAAATATCGAAATGTACACTATAATATTTTGAACAATTATCAACCAATGAGAAATCGACTGGAAACACTACGGATCACTTCAGTATGGCTAATGATTGTATATTCACTTAATGCCCAGAATATCAGAACCAAACATGTTTCAAAGAATTCGCTAATTACATGATATTTATGAAGAGTCATTATATAGTGCAATTTAGGAAAATGAAGAATGTGCATATAATTAAATACCATTTTGTTTGTTCTTATTTTTGTACTTTGAACGGTAAAGCACTTCGTACTTAGAACCAAATATTGTTTCGCAGAATAATGATCTGTGTTATAGGTTATAGAAAAAGAAATCGGGGGACTAATCGGATTGAAAAGAAAACATACGTTCCAAAAATAACGTTACTTTAGAACGTTATATTTTGGTAACGTTACATAAAATAACGTTACCGGTTCGGAACCGTTATTTCCATCATAAGTAAATACATACATTGTACTATCCTTTGGGAATCAGAATACACTTGCACCATCAGTTTGGGAAATTTTTATGCAATATCTCGCAACACAAATGTTACTCATTTTTGTCTTTTTTCTTGATATGCCTTCATTGTTTATGATGTAAGAATAGTAATATTCTACTATCAAGAAAATTATAAAGTAAATTCACTGTAAACCAAAGCATTGCACATACTTACATGAATTCTCTATTTAGTTTTTAAATTGTTTAATTGTTACACTAAGAAATTCACAAACGGATCATTTAATAATATTGAAAGATACTATACTGTGATACAACGGTTGTTTATCTACGGAAAGAAACATCATAAAAATTATATAACTAAATAAATGTTGTAATATTTTGGGCTTTACAACAAATGACAATACTGCATAAAACACAATAATGAATATAAACTGATATAAACTATACAAATAATTAAAGCAATATCTAATATCTAACCTCAAATCATAGGTAAATAGACAATTTAAGTTTTGCGTCCTCTGTTGTAGTTTAATGGAAGGACCGCCAAAATTCGCGCATGTGCCTATCAAGAACTATGGACCTAGGGTGAAATTCATAGACGTCCCTAAGTAGGCACTCACACTAACCTTACACTTATTTCTCCCTAACCGTATTCAGAAAAATTGACTCCACAATTAGTGGCTAAAATCCCACTCAAGAATGAGTGACAAATGACTGGCAAATAAGTGATGGTTTTATGTTCACTCATATCATCCTAACTATTGTTGTAAAGTATATGATACTTGAATTTGATGGTTTTTCTATTGACTTGTTGACTTGAATAATTAATTAAGTTGTGTATATTCTCAATATGGATATAGATGAGGATTTTGCTGAATTTGTAAACTATGTAGAAGATAATCCATACTTGCCTATTCCCAGGTAGTAAACATTGCTATATTTCTTTGTTGTTTACATTTATTTTATATTTCAGACGTTTTATCAGAGATCAAGAAAATCCTTTAGAAAGATATACCGATTTGTAATTGGTGCAACGGTATCGGTTTACTCGAGTTGTTTTTCAGAATATATTATTGCCCATGATTTACCCACAAAATGGAAACAGTAATCGTGGCTTACCTATTCCACCATTAATTAAATTGTGTATCGCTCTACGATATTTTGCAACAGGCAGTTATCAGGTGAGATTAAAATAATATGGCAAAGCTTGTTTAAGAACTACATAATATTGTAGAGAGTGTGTGGTGATCTGGTTAACATCAGTCAGTCATCTGTCTGTAGGATAACATCAGAAGTAAGCACGAAGTTGGCCAGAAATATAAACGAAATTATAAAATTTCCGAGAGATGCAGATGGTTTCAGAACACTAAAACGACAGTTTTATCAACTAGCAAACTTTCCAGGGGTAATTGGATGTGTTGATGGAACACATATTGAAATCAAGAGCTCTGGTGGTCTGAATGCCGAAGTGTTTCGTAATAGAAAGGGATGGTTGTCTTTAAACGTTCAAGTGGTAGCTAGTCCACAACTAAAAATATTGGACATAATTATTAGATGGCCAGGATCTGCTCATGATAGCAGAATCTTCAATAATAGCTCTGTGCATATGAGGTTAGAACGAGGGGATTTGCCGGGCATTGTATTAGGTGATAGTGCATATGCACAAACACGATATGTGTTCACTCCATTGTTAAATCCCCAAAATAGAGTGGAACAGAAATACAATACAGCACATATTCGAACACGAAATGTGGTAGAACGTACGTTTGGTATATGGAAAGGCCGCTTTCGTTGTCTTGTTGTGGCTATGCAACTGGACCTTCACAATTCTATGAGGGTCATTGCAGCGACTGCAGTTTTACATAATATTGCAATTGAACATCGATTACAGTTTGCAGAACAAGATTTTCTACCTGAAAACGACATACCTCAAGTTCCTGTTGCAAATGGTGCAAAGGGAACTGCAATAAGGAATGCTTTTATCAATAGACATTTTGTGTAAACTTGTATGTAAAATAAAATACTTTGAAAAACATATTTATTAACTTAACAATGAAGCACTATTACACTAATGAATTTACAAGCACTAATATCTTCTTAAAATAACTTATGTAGGATTGGTCCATTAACAACACTAACAAAACTATTTATTTATTTTACACTTTGTCTATTTATGTATACTACAAGCTGCATGTACATTAGACACAGCATATAACATTTATGTATACTCTTGAACTTCCACAAGCTCAACTACTATTACTTTACAACGATATAATTTATATTAGACATTCTAGTAGCGACTGACTCTTGCATTTATTAGCGGCCTTATATATACTCTGAGTTAAAGATATGATTCATTCTCTAGTACTTACGAGAAGCTTCCCGGTCCATTGAGAATAAACAGTGCTGACGGCGTTTTGTGTGTTTGATTGCTAGAAGAATTCTCGAATCCTGAAGACTATGCAGAGCCTACAGCACTTGTGTGTTTGATGGGTTGCCTAATAGTAGCTCGCAACACTATTAAAGATATAATTAAGAAAAAGTTTAAATTATCTAAGATATAAGTTTAAACTAACAAACCTTACTAAAAAATTGAAAAACGTTTTCACTGCAATTATAGGAATGGAAAAATATATTTAATTAATTTTAACAAAAAAAATACATACCTTTTATACACAAATACAGTTGAAATAATTACGAAAAAGCGTAAAAACAATAGACCAAATAGAGAAACTTTTAACAAATAAATATAAAACAAGTAGCATAGTTTTAGATACCTGTAGCTTGGCGTGGCGTCTAAATTTAGATTTAGGGTATCTACAATTACTTAGGGACCCTAGATTTAAAACAGCGTCATCTGAACGGATTGTGTTACCATTGAAATCATAATAACAATGCTGTACAAAAAGTGACTAAACCCTGGTACTATCTTTATCCATCAATATGTAAAGCGTAGTAAGAGGGCACAAAACGCAATGATAAATTTGACAGATTTCAAGATGATTTCTGGCGCGCAACTGTCAAGTTGAAAGCTATCAGTGTTTAGAACATAGGTTAAATAAAGTTAGAATAGATATGCCACCTCTGCATAACAACTGTTGGCAAGTTAGCGCCAACTATTGAAATGCGATAAAACTAAACGACGTTAAAATCTGTTACCAAGGTTTGCGACTTCTCTGTTCAAAAGGTTGAGAACCAGACTCTGAAGATTTTAAATAAAACTAAAAATTCCAATTATAAAAAATAATTCTGTCTGGTATCAGGTAAGCGTTCTACAAGCATAATAGATGAAGATAAATTTGTTCATTGTTTTATATAGAGAACAATAAACAAATTAGGTCATTTTTGTCTACTATATAGGTACTTGTACAACACTTACCTGATTTCAGGCAAAATTATTTTCTATAAGCTAGAGGACCACGTCTCGGACAGCCAACTTCTTCAGTAATTGGCGATGTGCATTATTTTTTACCTTGGATGAATTCAATTTTTTATTAAATGTTATTAAAGAGCAATCTGCAAAAATGCAACTAAAAGAACGCTAAAAAGTTAGGTTAGCAACAATCAAACTTTATTTAACCTATGACAATCAACGAAACCTCGCAAATATTAAGCAATATAATAAAGTCGCCCATGAAAATAGACATACAGAGCCATCTGTAGAGATGTGATAAAACTAAAACACACCAACAGCCGATCCATTTAGAGTGCCTACACCCTGGTTTAGAAAGTTAATTTAGCTGATAAACAAAGTTGTTCCTGCCGTTTATTATGTTTTTGTGTTTATATTTAATTTTTATATTAATTTTTTCGTTTATGTTGATTTTATTGTTTCGTTTAGGTATATCTTATTCTTTAGTGTAGCTTGTTGTATTGAACTAAATAACAGCACTTTAATATTCTCGCTAGAATAGTGCGTTTAAATGTAACTGCAAGTTGTTATATTTTTAACCATTAAGAATTTATACGTGTCTTTTAAAAAATAGTTTTGCATTAAAATATATAATGAAGACCACGTAGAATATTTTCATTAAGTCTATTCAACACTAGAGTTTATTATTTGTAGTGTTAAAACTGACTGAGTAAAGTTGAAAACAACAAATTGTTAAAACGTTAGATACAACTCGACACCAAATCACCATATGTAAAATTTTAATAATTAATATAAATGAGAAATCAAAATTTTACATTGCATGGTAATTTGATCTTGAGTTGTATTTAAAGTTTCAAATAAATTTTTTCCTACAGCTTATTTGAAATTCCCGCCAAATTCCGCACCTAATAATGTAAATTAAAGCGTTTCTCGTCTTTTCCTCCTACCGACATTTGTAGCGCCCCTCAGTACACTTTGATATTGTGTAAGAAAGATGAAAGTATATAAAAATTGATATCTCTGTCTCTCTTGCAGAGGATAAAAAATTAGCATTAAGTTGACTCTCTGAAGGTTGCTCTATGATCTAATCTAACCTAAGTTAAAATAATCTTAGTTGTGGACAAGTTCTTCTTACTACTAAGGAACTTAGGTAAAGTTAGATCTTTGCATTCCCCTTATCCCAGATAAGTTGCCTATAGATCTACCTTAGATACTAACTTCCCTCCTTAGTATATATTTTTTGTGTTGTGTATGATATACATTTTTATTGCACATTTATAAAAGGAACTATAACATAACAGTCAATACCAAGTTGATTTTTAACAAGAATCAGTTGATTTTAATATTATTTTCAAACCCTTTATAGATTAGTTAGTTAAAATGTTAAGTTGTGCCCTCTAATAAGCAAATGCAAATGAAATAAGGTAAGGTTAGATTTTTACCTAACCTAATTTTAAGCCATTCTTAGCTAAGGTGTAAATAGTAAGTACCATAGGTTAGATAAGTTACTATAGATAAGCCACTTCCATACTAAGGTTTGTTTTTTTATTGATGCGCCATCTGTTGGATTGTGTTACCCACTACCATGTATATTGACTAAGGTTTGCATCCATGCTAACAAAATGATTTAAAACCTTACTAGGAAATATGACGGATTCATGTAATATTGACTTTTGTAGAAGCTCAAACTAAAGAAAGAAAATCGTTATAATTGCTTGTATTTCTAATAGTGGTATCTATGCTTAAAAAGTTTAGAGTAATTTTTTTTTAACATGGATACAACAATATAAAAATACAAGCAATTACAATGATTTCCTTTCTACATTTTAAGCTACTTCAAAATTCAATATATATGGCTTAGTACAGTTTACCTCTGTAATTTACACATACTTAACATTAGTGATAAAGCAAGACTACTTGTAGTTGTTTATTGTAAGATTGTAGTATAGCTACAAAGGTGTTTACAAAAAGTTTATTTATTCACAAACAGAACAAACAATTTTAAAATACACATATAAATATAACTTTTTAAATATCGTGATAGGCATTTGAGATGCCATACCCTAGAATTAACTACAGAATTCTAAATTGTTATTTAAATTATTTGGCTAAATGGAAATAATAGAAATCACTGATTTCATTTTAAATCCTGTAAAATAACTACCATTGGAACACTGCTGTAGTAAACATTGAACCGTCGTATATCCTTAGTAGGATTTGGAAAATGGTGTCTGATGACAGTTCTATTAACACAAGTAGGCACGCAACAAAGAACATATTCACCACCCATGACGAAGCTACAAAACATCAAAATCAATACTATTAAAGATATAATTAAGAAAAGTTTAAATTATTGTTTCGATCCACTATTAGACAACCGTCAAACATACAAACGCCTGGGCACAGCGTATTCTCAAGGATTCCAGAGTTCTTCTAGAAATTACTGGAGCATGAGTCATCCTTTTAATCCAGAGTATATATAAGACCGCTAATGAATGCCAGAGTCAGTCTACAGAAGAATGTCGTATATAAATTATAACGTTGCAAAGTAATAGTAGTTTGAGCTTTAGAAGTATACATGAATATGATATGCTGTGTCTAATGTACATGCAGCTTGTAGTATACATAAATAAATAGAAGTGTATAAACAAATAGTTGTGATAGTGTTGTTAATGGACCTATGGTAAAGAAGTTAGTTTAAGAAGATATTAGTGCTTGTAAATTCATTAGTGTAATAGTGCTTCATTGTTAAGTGTCCTGAAAACATCTATAAATAAGGCATATACTGTTAATTAGACTTGTGAACAGTGAGTAATAAAGATCATTATTATTACTTGTTTTAAATTAAAGAAACGCGGTAGTTGTAGCCCGTTACATTATCTAAGGTATAAGTTTAAACCAAAAAGCCTTACTAAAAATTTGAAAATCGTTTTTACTGCAATTATAGGAATGGAAAAATATATTTTTTAATTAATTTTAACAAAAAATACGTACCTTTTTACACACAAATACAGTTGAAATAATTACGAAAGCGTAAAAACAACAGACCAAATAGAGAAATTTTTAACAAATAAATATAAAACATGTAGCATAGTTTTAGATACATGTAGCTTGGCGTGGCGTCTAAATTTAGATCTAGGGTTTCTAAAATTACTCAAGGACCCTAGATTTAAAACGACGCCATCTGAACGGATTGTGTTACCATTAAAATCGTAATAACAAAGCTATGCTTATAGTGACTACACCTTGGTAAGTACCTTGTGACTGTATTTTAAACGGCTTCACTTGAATGGCTGTAACCTTAGTGTTGTTACGGACATTTAACGATAGGTGGCACAATACTTAAGAGTTTAGTTTAGATTTTACATTGATGGGTGGTATTATCCGATTATTCATTGGTAATGATTAACCGCTAGCCGGTAATACCCGATTTTTCTTTACTTTTACGGGGTTGAGTGATATTTTTTAAATATCGCATATATCGTAAAAAAAGTTTGATTTATATTACAATTTTTAATAATAAATAATAGACAAAATGTTATAATTATTAACTGTTTACATTTAGGATATTGTCAATTTAAAAATATTTGTGGAGTTTTCAGTTATTATATCCTAGTTCCGCGTACAAATCCAGAAGGCTTTCTGTCAGTGAATAAACTTCTTAGAATAAAAACCTGCCCAAGTCCAACAACTAAAATAATACAAGACTGAAGTGCAGACCAATTCATGACTTTTTTGTTAAGATCTTTTGCAAATTTAATCCCTAATCGTCTTGTTAAGAGTTGATGCGTTTGCATGTCTTTAACGTCGTTTAAACTTTTGTGTATATCATCAGCGTAAGTCTCCATCTAAAATAAATTACGGTTATGGACAACTTTTTAAACATCACCAACTTACCAAAGTTAGCACGGTTGGATGTGGTTCAACTCCAAGCAAAGCTTGCTCGTCTCCTGCCTGAAAAAAGAGATACACATCTTTACCGGTTACTGCTGAGAAGCCGTTATCAAAACACATTTGAAATACTCCACTTTCCTCTGGTTGAAAAATGTAAGTATCGGTCTTAGATTTGGCTTTATCGTAGATTATTTTTCTTGTTGGGCTTAAAATAGATACATCAACGTCTAGATTTCCGCCTGCAAAGACCTAAAAGAAGAATGTGATTTTCTCTATAAATGGAACTGATTATAAATCGTGACTTACTCGGTATTCGAATACAACGGTTTCATTTTTTTCAACTTCGTCATAGAAACATTCTCTTGCAGCAGCTTTCAAACGAAAAATAAATTCTGAGGTCGAGGCGGCTGTGGTAAAAGTGAAACAATCCACCGTTAAAGCACATAGACACAACCATAACCTTAGTTCCATGATTAACGACTACCACGTATAAATAGTGAGATTTCACGGCAAATTTCCTACATACGACAGTACGCTAGATGTTATCAATGTATTGATAACCACCAATGATAAGGGAAATATTGATAAAAGGTAATTGAAGGACGTACAAGTAAGTCTAGTGGTATTACATCACGTACGTACGTACGTTATACATCTGAAGGACAATTACGGTAAGTAGAAATAATTTAAATATTAAATTCACTAAAAGTTATTTTTAAATGTTCGTTCGAATTTTAATGTAATATAACAAGTTTTATTACAAACATCACCTTTGTATTTCCAAAATCTTCAGATAAGTTAATCCAAATCTATCGTAGAAATACAGTCATTGGAAAATTTTCCTTCGCATATTGGCGATTTCTTCGTTACTTTTACGTTAACCTTAACTACGTTGCTCGAATTCTTCATTATACTAATTACTGAATAGCTTTTTCATCGTAATTTAAAATTTGCATTAAATGGAATTATTTTACACAATGATAATTTGTTTTAAAAAATAACCTTGGTTAGAAATTATTTGCATGTTTATACTTTATAGAAAGCATTCTACATGATAAAATAACGCATACAAAAGATATTTACAATTTAAAACCCTTTGGATGATTTAATAAACCTAAAAACACGTTTAACAGAATACACGTATGCATGCCCTGCATGCATATAAATATACAATGCAGGGTTGCTTATATAATTATTATTAGCAATAGTACGATTTTAAATAATTATGTGTTCATAATAAATAATAGGTATCTGTATTCTATAAGCGCATTGTTCAATGTAAAATACCCAAATCGTCAGATAACGCGAGTTATGTATCTCCCAATTTACATATATATGTATATATATATATATATATATATATATATATATATTTTACTGATCTAGTCTTTCTCTACCCCCCTTTTCTTCTTTAATTTTTTTTTTTTTATTTCTTTTTTTTTACACTTTTTTGTCGCGCCTTTTATGTAATGTGCACACCTAATGCACGCCCCGTACTTGCAACGTTTGGTTGGTTCTTTAATTAAACTGTTTATTACAATGCCTCGACTATTTAAGCTCTTAATTCTCAGGGTGTTTACCTACTTATAGTGAGTTCCGTTATAAGTAGATGTGCCATGCCCAACCAAACTGCACACTCTTTTGTTTTAGTACTAAATTTTTAATCTACTTTTGTATATGCCAAATTTTTATTACGATCAACGTTGCCTTGTGCCAAATTAATTTACTACCACAAATTTATGACTTTTTTTGACGTTTTAAGATATTTCAGCACTCACCTGGATTATACTTCGTTCTTGGCCTCTCTAACTGCTGGCTCAAAATCCTCGTCGCCGTATGCGTCTTTACACGGTTGTACTATCTGATAGAATTTTCGTATCGCCTCCAGGTGTCGTTCTTAAATTTTAGATGCTCCCCAATATCTGAAATAAATAACCCTAATTTAGAATTTGGAATACCCGTTTATGTTACTTCCCCTGCGCTAATTCTTCTGTCCTAATTTCTGCTTTGAATCCTCCACTACCAATTGTTGCTCTCCTAATTTCGCTCCTCGTGTTCTCAATTAATCTGTCCGCTTTTTCCTATTTAATCCAAATCTAACCGCCGTCCTGTTTCAAATTACTCGATGCCCCGCTATAAATCTATATCCAAATCAATCTTCGTTTCTTTATCTACCCACTCGATGTCCTGCTACCTATAAATCTCTATCCAAATCGATCTTCGTTCCTTTAAATAACCACCCTATGTCCTTCTGCCTTTAAATCGCTATCCAAATCAATCCCAAATCTATTTAAATATTCGTCGCTTCGCCGTCGCTTATATAACCACTCTATGTCCTTCCGCCTTTTAATCTCTATCCAAATCCAACTTCGTCCCTATGTATAACCACTCGATTTTCCTTCCGCCTTTCCCAATATCGTCCCAAATCTATTCAAGTATTTGTTGCTTCGCCGTCGCACTATTACCAATCTTTACACTTTTTATTATCGTCGTCGTTGCTTATTTATCTTTCGCTGCTGCTCTTTACCCTTCTTTATTCAATCAAAAACTATTCAAAATCAAACACGTTTATTAACTTTTAAATCGTTACACAAATTAGCACAGTTCTATGAAAACACGTCTTTTTACAAAAAAATTTCGAAAAAATCTCCCTTGTTTTCTTTCCAAGGCGACCATTATAACATTTCTTGCCTACTAAATTATAAAATTACATAACTAAAATCGTCCAATAATATCCCAACCCTACGTTTGTGTCGCACATACCATAATTCATGTCTTTTTACACTTTCATAATTCACATAAAATTCTAGTATTGGTCCTAAATATTTACAGTCCTTCAATCACATTTGACGTTGTTATAACTAATAATTTTGAGCTTACAAATTTTGTCCAAAAGTTGATTCTATTTAAAATAAAAAACCAAAATAAATCACACTTGAACCTGGATGCGTGGTTGATAGTGAACATCCATAGACGCATCCGGTTTTTGGACGGCAAATGTACTTTCAATGGCCTATAAAATTCAAACTCGGTATAAACCCTTGAGCACTGTACATCTTACTACGTCATTTAGTCATTTTAATTTACCTTTTGGCACTTATATTTCAACTACCATTTTGAATTGTACTTTAGCATATGTAAAATACGGCAAACATACATTTTTAAATTATGTGATCAAATATATGGATTATTTTACTTGGCATAAACTACCTTGTACTAAACAACCCTTAGAACCTTTGATAGCTCCCTCAAACATTATACTATATATATATATATATATATATATATATATATATATATATATATATATATACATTGAATATATTGAATCTAATAGGAATTATTTGAAATTGTTAAATAAATTATAAGTTCATTGCAACAATGTAATACAAAGATAACCCAGAGAGGTTATTAACAGTTCATGAGAACGGATATGCAACTTTGCATCTGAGAGGGCAGTGATACTGCAGGTGGCAGGTCACAGACGGTTAACATACTGCAAATACCTAGAAATAAGATTGTTACAATGTAATAAAGTGTAGAATTAAGAGAAAAGCAAACATGAGATCTGCAAGTTCCCACAGGCATGTGAGGGGCAGATTATTATAAAAAGCCCGAGAGCTCAAGGCCCTGCAGTCAGTCTTCGAACTCCATACTTCGTTGTTCAAGCTACTCACCTTGTTACAGTTAATTAATTATTTTCGAATTAAAGTTATTTTTACAGTTATTCAAATTTGTTAAAAGTTTGGAAACGTTTGTTAAAAACACCGCTCCAAAGGCCCGAACCTTAACTGGCGCAGTTGTGCGGATGTCAAAAGGGCACTAAGAATCTACAAATCAGAAGATTGGTGACCAAGAATTTCAATTCGCAATTTTGACAGAACTCAAACCAGGTTGGAGGAAGTACAAGAATCGACCGAATCCAGCACAACAAACCAACGTGGACAAGATACAGCATCGATCGAACCCACAAAAGAAACAGATGAAGAAATTAATGTAAGTTCATTTCTTAAAACCAATTGATCTCACAAACTATAATTGATATATGCTAGTTGTATTATTTTATTATTATTTTTATTATTATTTTATTATTGCTATTTTATGCCAATATTTTTGAAAATAGTTTACAAAGAGAAATTATTTTCAAACGAAAATTTATTTTGAGAAAGTGTTATTCTATGAGACTTAAAGAGATTTTCTTTTAAAAGCAAAAGAGACTTGATTTTTAAAAGAGTTTTCATTACAAGTATTAAAAAATCATAAAAACTAACGCACATCCATTAGTACCAAACGTAATCAAAATACGAAAAATTAACTAGCGCGATACAAAACGCCACGGTTAATCCAGTAAACTAAAACAGAACGCAAATTAATTAACTCCAACACCAAAGCTAAATGTAATTCTTCTAAACAAGCAATTACAGACAAGATTATTTAAAACATTCATCTTTATCATACTTTATAAATTACAGCAACACACTTTGCAGTAACTTAAACCACTGTAATTAAAAACCACTGTGCAAATTAACGCAATCCTCACCTAAGATAAGTCCGCAAATGAAACATCATTTATTACAAACTTAAAACCTCAGAGAAACTGCTATTTAAACAATTAACCTTTGTATAAATTAACGCAACGCATTTTGCATCACGATCCACAAGTAGAATAAAGCGCATAATATTACGACCAGCATTGAACTAAAACTACTCATCATTTATAAATAAATTGCATTACAAAAAGGTAATTGTTCCAGTACAAATACTGAATAAAGCTAAACGTTTATTATAAAAGCTATAATTAAAACGTTCATCATAGAAACTAAAACCTACATTACGGAGAGATACAATTACAAGACATGCATCATAACTGAATACGGAGATATCTAAAAATAATCAGACGCAACATTTATGCAAGCAATTAACGAGTGAAGAAGCGAATTATCTAATTCCCACACAAACTGAAAATAACACCTGTGAGTAAGTATTAATTACTTTAACAAGTATAATTGCATGTTATACAGCATTTACGCAATTAAATAACCAAGAGACTAAACTACATCTTCTAGTGATTAAATTAAAAAGATAAAGTGTAACAAAATAATTAACTGAAAACCTGCAAGTTTTATTTAGAATTCAAGGAGACGAGACAGACAAACTATACGTTTATGCAATTCAATTAAAACCCACGGAAAAACAGACTGATAAAATTAGCAGAACTAAACGAACACAAGCTTTAACTAACGCAAAACATACAAAGCGAAGTAAATACCGCGTGAAACTATTTATCCACTCCAGATTCTTTTAGGAAGCAGATCTCAAGCAGAACTTACGACAAATTAACGCCCGCGAGATAGAAACAAGCAAATTCAAGGCTACAGTATTTAAACCAACATTATCGAGTATAAATCTCACAAATTCATTACGGCACCGTGTAACCAAGTACAAATAACAGCAATTACGATTTTAAAAATAACCCGACGCAGTTTAAACTGAAAATTAATAAATCCAAACCAAAAATAATGATGCAAATAACAAAATAAATCTCAATTTTTACAAAATTTGAAATTACCCAACCTAAACGGAAATTTAATAAATCCAAACCAAAATTAACGATACAAATAGCGAAATAAAACTCTTTTAAAAAAATAATTTTTTTGAAATTACCCAAAAGCAAAAGCAACCCTTAACCAAAATGAGTAGTGAAGACCTGAAACTTTATTTGGAGACAATCCAAAATCTTTGATGGCACCCAAGCCCATTTAGTAAATTTTATTGGAGCATCCAAAATGTTTCTAAGAACCTTCTACAAACCCGGAGATAACGAAAGGAATTCATTGCTTTTACGCTTGATAATAAGTAAACTAACCGGAAGGGCACTAACCTTAATTGCCAGTAGAGACGATCTACAGGAATTACAAGAATTTAAACAAATACTAATTGCATATTTCAGAGACCAACGTAACATAAAATGCCTGGTACGAGACCTGATAAACCTCAGAATGGAACGCAACCAATTCCCATATCAATTCGGAATGAAATGCCAAGACGTGAGAAGTCTAATCCTAACAAAATTAAAAATCGAAGAATCCGATCAAAATATTCGACATTTAAAACAAAAATGTATGACGAAATGGCACTGGACACATATAAACGCTTTACCAGAACGACTATCAGATAAAATCAGATTTTAACGTCCCCAAAACTAGAAGAAGCCATGAACCTAGTAATAGAAGAAGAAAATGTAATGTATTACCGCAACAGACTATGCAACCCCAACGCAAATAGAAGTTACTCACCAATAAAAACTATGCAAGCCGCGAGACAAACAATCCCTCAACAAAAATTCACACCCTTTAACACACAAACAGACAAGTAGCAGATTTATTAGAACAAGACATAATCCAGCACTCCAACTAACCATGGAGCAGCCCAGTGTTAATAGTACATAAGAAGTTAGACGCAACCGGAAAGAGAAAGTACAGAATGGTAATAGACTATAGAAAGTTAAATGAAAAAACGGTAGATGACAAATATCCACTACCAAATATAACCGAAATTCTAGACAAATTAGGCAAATGCCAATATTTTTTAACATTAGACCTAGCATCAGGATACCATCAGGTAGAGATGGACAAAAAAGATATATCAAAAACAGCCTTCAGCACACCTAGAGGACATTACGAATACAAACGAATGCCATTTGGATTAAAGAACGCACCCGCTACTTTCCAGAGAGTCATGGACAATATACTACGAGGAATACACAATATAAATGCCTTGTGTACCTAGATTACATCATAGTTTATTCCACATCATTGGTAGAACACATAGAAGGATTGAAAGAAGTATTTGAAAGACTAAGACAAGCACATTTCAAAGTACAATTAGACAAAAGTGAATTTTTACAAAAGGAAGTATCATTTTTAGGACATATAATAACACCCCAAGGAGTAATGCCAAATCCCAACAAAACAAATGCAGTTCTAAATTACCCTCTACCAAAGAGAACCAAAGAAATTAAAGGATTTCTAGGACTTAGTGGTTACTACCGCAAATTCATTAAAGGTTACGCTCAGATAACCAAGCCCCTGACAAATTGTTTAAAAAAGGGAAACAAAATTGAACACACCCCGGAATTTATTAAAGTCGTAGACAAAACTAAAAATATATTAATGAATCACCCTGTATTAGAATACCCAGACTTTTCAAAACCATTTATACTAACAACCGACGCATCGAATGTAGCATTAGGCGCAGTATTGAGCCAAGGTAAAGTAGGTAGCGATAAACCCATCAGCTACGCATCCAGAACCCTAAATGAAACCGAACAGAAATATAGCACCATAGAACCATTGAACCAACCGATTTATTAAAAGAATTAATAAAAATTAGATCACTTATAACTAACAGTAAATTTAAATTACTTTTTGATGTAACGGAGTCAAACATTCTATTATTTGAAAAAATAGCTATAGTCAAAGGCTACATTAAGAATAACGAAATAATATTTTCAATAGAGATCCCGATAGTAGAAAGTAACAATTATAATTATTATCATTTATTTGTTTTTCCAACGAAAGTTACTAGCACATACCAAGTTATCATACCCAAAACCAAATTTCTATCCTTAAATGAACTGAGATATGGTTATACAAACGAAAAATGTACTGAAGTAACACCAAACCAATACTTATGCCAATCGATGACGACAACAACCATTCAAGAAGACAGCCCTTGTGAAGTACAACTATTAAAATTTTCAAATCATTACGAAAACTGTGAAGCCAAACAAGTGCAAATAAACAACATGAAAATTCCAAAAGTTACAGAAAACAAATGGATAGCCATCTTCCCAACAGAAGTAGTAGCAACCATCCACTGCAATCAAGATGAAAATAACCAAGCATTAATCGGAAGCAAATTAATTACCCTTAAAGAAGACTGTTAAGTAAAATTGAAAGACGAAGTAATCAGAGTTTATCAAGATCCCATAGCAACAAGGAAACTTGCAAACCTACCGGAACTACAGTTCAAGATAGAACAACAAGAAAATGAACAAATAGTCAAGAAACCCATCTAGACTTAGACGACCTCAACCACACCATGAAATTAGAGGAAAGTTACAAAGAACATTTAAGTGAACTCAAAACGCTAAAGTTACATTATATAAGCGTTTGGACAATTGTGTTAATTATTTTAATAATTTTTGTAATTATATATGTATTTTACAAAATGTATCTTAGATATAAGAATGAAGGAAACAGTTTTAGATTTAAGGAAACAAAGAGAAATAAAGAAACGATAAGTATACCCTTAGAAACAATGAATTTTAAATAATGAAATTGAATAATGAATTTTATGTATTTAAAAATTAAGTAAAACCTTAATTTTTCATTTAGGGTGGGAGGAGTTATGTATCCCCCAATTTACATATATATATTACTCATATTTAGACCAGGATAGAAAATTAAATAATCACATCAAATAATTTTAATCACCGTGTATAATGAATATTGTTAGATAATACGCGTTATTAAAACCGTGAAGCATAAAAATTTATTAGTTTCATTAAACATAAGAGATTTAAATCATGTACAAGACGCTTTATATCAAAAGAAACAGTATTAAAAAGCTCTGCGTGTAATGTAATTATTCCTAAACAAATGGAAATTACGTGCAAAATTTATCTTAATTAACTCTATTTCAAGTAACCGGTATTGAACAAAACGTACAGATAATATCTACAGAAACTTGTAAAACCCAATAAAATGCAAATCCTAGAAGTGTTAGTTAGAAGTAGGATGTTTGAACACACCTGCGTATTTTAAAAGGCAATTTCAGTTTAATTTGTTTAGATAAACATGTCGATTCTAAGGATATTGGAAACGGTCAGATGCTTTAGCACGAAATACAAAACAGGGTTTATTTAAAAGCTCATTCGGCGAAAAGTTTGCAGATAATTAATGTTTACAAAGAATCTTGGAGAAACCGGGGCTTAATATTCACGAGAAGGTGCGATACGGGGTTATTAAACCCAGATAGTCCACATGGACTAAAATATAATCGATAATAAAGAATATCAATTTGCACCAATACGAACAGGTTAGAAAAGGAAAGAGAAAATGCGTCAAGCAAAGACACATATAGTAAAAGGCGTGATTTAAGCAACGTCACGAGGGTCACAATTGGTTGAAAATAGGATGCAAATATCAGAGGTAGAAACAACAATTTCTGTACAAAATTAATTAGTTTTTCTCGGACATGTTGCGTGCCGTGTGAGAATTTCTGAGATTTAAATGGGCGAGTGAAAATTGTAAAACCGACGCGCGAGCGACGGACTGGGAACATAGAATGAGAAATTCTTAAGAATTGTCTGTTTTGAGGACAAAAGCGACGTGCCGGCTATTCGCTATATATACCGGTGGTAATATGAATTTCGGCCTCTTAGACTTTTGACTATTCGATGCGTTAAAAGCTCTTACATCCGCGACTTGATTCAAGATGTTAAACAGTGCATTTTAGTTTGATAAAATAATTTAAAATTTTGCTCGTATATTTTAGTGATTCAAAATAGTTTGTTATTTACGTGCTAACATGAATGTACTTCAGTGCACTTAGATACAAGGTAATAAAATTTGGTATCACTGTACCAATTAGCAAAATTTACAACGACAAATGTATACACAAAAGTAGGCAGTTTTGGCGTATATTGGTGAAAGACGCATGAATTTCTTTGCTATTTTTCGGGGTGTTAATAATTAAATGGTTCAAATACGTGTCTGGATCCACGAAACAAGGGTCAGATATACACAGATGAGTTCCGGAAAAGCCCAGAAACAACTTTAAATAAATGGTGATGGAGAAAATTTTAAAAGCGTTGAGAATTAGAAGCCGTAAATATAATCCTGTTGGAATGGTGTGATTAACTAAAGGGACGATGTACATTGAAGCTACGAGGACAGTAACCTTCAGGTAAATTATACTATTTTGTTTGACATTTTGTGTGTGTTGAATAACTTTATAATTGATTTACTTTAAATGGACATTAGTGAAATTGTACTAACCATAAAATTTTAATTTTAAGATGAAATTTGCTTGTTTAAGTAGAAAGGGTATTTAGTATTGATGTTCTGAATTATGATGAAACTTTGGGTATGTCTTTGAGCTCAATTAGACGAACCTGGTTAATTAACGTAAAGGGTGGTAGATGCTCCTTTATACTCAGACTCCGGTCTGCTTATATTGTTATATTAATTAGTAGGCATCCAACAAGGACTTTAGTTCTGGATGCACATTAAAATGATAATAAAATTAATCTTGAAATTCTTTTTAAAACTGAATTTTATGCTGAAATTTAATTTGAAAATTTAATGTATTCTGAATATTGATGTAAATAGAGTTAACGTTGATGTTTGTGGTAGGAATGTGTTGTTTAATTTTATGAATGAGGAGGTTTATAAAATTAGGTGAGCAGCCGAGGCGAAAACAGGATCACAGCAGTTTATGACGCCCAATCGGTGGGACTAGAATTTTTTTGTTGAAAGGACCCAGTTCCCGCATTCAAAGGAGCATATCACAGCAATATATATATATATATATATATATATATATATATATATTGAATATATTGAATCTAATAGGAATTATTAGAAATTGTTAAATAAATTATAAGTTCATTGCAACAATGTAATACAAAGATAACCCAGAGAGGTTATTAACAGTTTATGAGAACGGATATGCAACTTTGTATCCGAGAGGGCAGTGATACTGCAGGTGGCAGGTCACAGACGGTTAACATACCGTAATTACCTAGAAATAAAATTGTTACAATGTAATAAAGTGTAGAATTAAGAGAAAAGCAGACATGAGATCTGCAAGTTCCCACAGTCATGTGAGGGGCAGGTTATTATAAAAAGCCCGGGAGCTCAAGGCCCTGCAGTCAGTCTTCGAACACCATACTTCGTTGTTCAAACTACTCACCTTACTACAATTAATTAAATGTTTTCGAATTAAAGTTATTTTTACAGTTATTCAAAATTCCATGTTAATTTCTGTTTTAAGATAAAATAAATTTGTTAAGAGTTTGGAAAGGTTTTTTTAAAAACTCCGCTCCAAAGGCCCGAACCTTAACTCGCGTTAAACGGTTGGAAAAATAGCCAAAAAATTTTTGGAAACTAGTAGTGTAAAGGATGTGCCTAGAACTGGTCGTCTAAAAGTCAATAATTATATTAAGTTAGAAGTTCTTTTGAAAGTAGAATAAAATCCACATTTCTCGACACGATCACTTGCTGTGGAAAACAAAATTAGTCAGAGTTCAGTGCATAAGATTATAAAGAAAGAAAAGTTTCATCCCTACAAAATTCAAACAGTTCAAGAACTGAACGAAGACGATTGTGATAGACGACTGTAATTTTGTGAAGTAGTTATGCACATGCAAACAAACAATCCGAATTTTTATCGTCTCATTGTGTTTTCCGACGAAGCAACTTTCACTATAAATGGAAACGTCAATCGACAAAATTGTCGCTACTGAAGTCGAGATAATCCTCACTGGATGCGGGAACTCACACTCAACACCTTCAAAAGGTAAATGTGTGGGTAGAAATAACAGGCGACAGGATATTAGGACCATACTTTTTCGATGGCACTCTCACCTGCTCTTGTTGCACTTGAACCTGATGAAAAGAATCCAGATCTCCTTAATAGAGTTTACTTTCAACAAGATGGTGCACCGCCTCATTTCGCGCGTCATGTTTGTGAATTTCTAGATGCTAAACTTCCAGGTAGATGGATTGGCAGGCGATGGCCAATATAGTAACCAGCTAGATCGCCAGATCTTACGCCACTTGATTTATTTCTGTGGGGTTATTTAAAATCTAAAATTTACATCACGAGGCCGGAAAATCTTGACGATTTAAAACGGCGAATAACTCAAGAAATTCGTCTTATAGAGGCAGACGCAATAAACATTGTTCCTCGGAATTTTTAAATAGAATTGCTTACTGTCGAGAACTGAATGGGTGGCAATTTGAACATTTAATATAATTTTAGTTTAATTTTAATTTCTTGAGACGTATTTTGGTTGATGATTGATTAAATAATTTGTGATTGTACTTATTTATTGCATTAGTTAACCTAATTCTTGAAAAAATTAATTTGTCGGAAACTAATCGACGAAGATTAAAAAGTAAGACATTCTTGAAAAGAGGACGAAATAGGCTTTCTAATGATATGTCACTTGACCCCTATTGCTATTTAAGATTTCAAGGGTTGATTTCACCCTACCTTAAGAGATGAATCTTGTTACATGCCAAAAATCGGCTATGTATCACATTTAAATTAAGTATAAATTATAAGGTAGTTTCCGCGAATATTTTTAAATAAACTGGTCAATTTCCGTCGTCCCCGAGTCGCGCCTGCGCGGAGTGAATGGCGCAAGTGCGCGCGGTGTGATACGACGCCATTAGACTACGAGACCTGAAGCCGAGAACAGCTACCTGTGCCGTGTGTCTGTCTTTTCTCTTTTTTAGGATGTAGGGTCCTGTATCTTACCTTCTGTCGTTCCTTCTATCTGGTTATCCTTCTCGTCCTACCTACAAACGAGCAATATAGAATGGACGAACAAATCTGCCTCAACAAATGGCGTGATAGACCCACAACGAGATAGCGCTGGGATATAACTGTAAGGTGCGATTTAAGTGAGTGCATTGCTTTTATTTATATTTTAAAAGTAAATCTGATCATTGTATCACTTTTAAACGTATTTTGTATTTGATACATTTGCCACGTAATCATGTTATAATAAACGATTACGCAATAATATGAAACGCGGGAACCTATCAATCTACAGAGCTAAAACTTGTTACGTTTATTTTTGGGATAAGTTAAATACCCCTTTTTCCCTTGTTAATTCATTTCCTGTTCGAATAAATTCCGTTTCTGTTCTTAAATTGTTCAACAACATCCTATATATTTTATCTGTTCAAAATAAGCCCGCTTTACAATAATTTTTTAACTCAAATCTATTTGCTTGGAAACAACAAGTTTATGATAAAATTTAAATAAGTCAACATTCCGATAACGTATAATTGTTTTTTCTATTGGTCCAGTTTACAGACTCGTCGAACTAAGCTCGCGCACTATCCGATAAAACCGTGTTTTCCAGTTTAATCGCGTCCTGATAACAATATGACTTGGAGCTCTGGTTGTTTAATTAAACGGATTTATGTTCACTTTCTTTTCGAAAATGTTAAAAAGCACTCGTCGGAATTGCCAGATTTTTGTTCCGTTTTTTTTTTGTTTATGAAAATTTCGCGCACGCCTTACAGCGTGGTGGGTATTTATGGTTTTATAAACCTATTCTTGTCTGTGTAAATAAATTAATATTTTTTGTAATCTAGCTTTCTCCGGGGGACACGATAGTCCTTGAATTTTCGCTTCTTGGGGTATAAAAGGCTGCTCCAGTGGCGTGATCTCAGGTCCATCTGGCCCGCTCCGGTCCTAGGAGCGAATGAGAGATCCAACATTTTGAACACGCTCATGAGTGTTTCGTCCTTGCTTACGTTGAGCCCCTATATATTTTGACTTCTCTGTTTAAACTCATGCATATACAAAATTACTTCGCCTATACAAAAAATTTGAAACTATTTTGGAGTTTTTTGCCATGCTTTAAATGTAGTACTATCTGTTTTAACTAACTACAAAACAAAAGGATATACTACTTATTACTGTGTAACTAGGTTAAAATGCTAATGGATAACTGATTTAAAATGCTTACTTTTATACGAGATGATGTTTTTTTTGTTAATAATATTATATTTATTGGGGCAAGTTTATGTAATGAATTAGGAATTTACATTTATGATTTAGAGCTGTGGTTTTTAGCGTTGTACTTTGGTAATTTTTGTCTGGGTTAGTCAGATGGGGAGGGACCATTTTAAGGGGTAATTTTTTGTGGGTTTTACTTGATATATGTGTATTGGGGTTATTGAATTTTTTTTTGGTTTGGAAATACTATGTTTTGTACATATTTTGTTTAATTATAGCTTCTTTTTTTGTATGTTTTGTTATGAGTGTGAATGAGTGCGTGTATTTTTATTTCAGGCCTTCCAATTTACTTTTGGTGTGTATAATACCCCGCCCATGCACCGAATGAGCCCGGTCAATTTCTTTTTTTTCTTCTTTTGCTCTTAGGCTACGTAAATATACGTAGCAAACTATAAGCAATAAAACCACAAGATAAAACTAAAATTGATGTTTTTTTGAACTTTTTATAAAAATACGTCGTTTTCATTTTATTATTAGGGATCCGGACTTTTCGGTCGCACAGTATACAGGGTTGTTTATATATTATTAGCAATAGTGTAACAATTTTTTTGACCACTGCAAAGCACCGATAAATTATTAGTTAAATACATCTTTTTGTCAGTTCCATTTAACCAGTAAACGTCGTCAATTAAATAAATATCCGTATTGGGATCATGTGGTCTAACCACAATACAGAGATGCTAGTTTGGTCTCTAACATCAGGCGTTAACTATTTGTATAAACATTTCAATGCCAAACACCTTTGATATTTCGTGCGCAACGTGTCAACGGTCATTCTGGCTAGAACATTTGGCACGAAGGCATCATGGAGAACCTCAGAGTTCTGGCCAGTAATTTGTTTGTGGCTTTACGCCTTTGTGAAAACTCAAATGTAATAAACACTTGATATAGTGTTTTAAATAATGCGCTCTTTTCATATTTTCTTTTGTTTAGTCTGATCCCGTTTTATCTGATTTTATAAAAATTAGCCCGTTTAAATTTTGTGTTGTATAATTATATGGATCCTTTCTTTACGTTTACGATTATCGAGTTTACCATTCAGTGTGAGCATTTATCAAGTTGATGATAATATTCTAAATTTAGCGAGAAAGTACTTGAATGTAGCGATAATAAATATTGGTCTAACATGAACGTCCTTCAACTTTACCACAATAGGTGGATTTAATAAAATGTTCTAAGATGAAACTGTATATTTGAAATTTCACCGGAATGTTCTTCAATTTAGATAGCAATTTTTTGGTTTAAATCTAAACGTCCAATAATTAACAGTAATGGTTTTTTTAAAACTGCTAAGATGAATTTACAAGTAACAATGTAGATAACTACACGCTAGATAATTGTTTTGGTAACGATCTAAATACAGTAGTACTTCGAAGTTTTGCATTTTTTAATAACCGTTGGAATGGATTTTAGTTTGTCCCGTTATTGCGTAGAGGAAATACGCTTTAAGCTCATATAGTTGGGTACAAGAAGCACGCAGCTGGTTATTTGCAGTGCAACATGTGAAGGCGACGTCATTTGTTGTCCAGGAACCGTATGTATATACATCTGCTCTAATACGATGCAACGCTGTCACACAAACAAAAACCTGTTGGAACGAAGTAAGAGCTTTATATTATTCTTACATGAAGTCTGCACTTGGCGAACTTTGATACAAGGCTACACCAGAAAAATAACTTTGTGATGACCTATAACTATTATTTTGTTTAACAAACTAGAAAGGATTTTGATAATTTTTTTATTGCCAATATATATGCGTTATTATTATTAACGAAATTAAGCAACTCCATCGAGTTCTAATTAAAGTTTCATTTATGTGTAATTATAGTTAAAGCTTTTGAACATTGAATTATTAGATATTTTCGATATTTTCATATACACTTGTAAACCGAATAACAGATCTGATATGTCTGGTATAGAGTTGAGTTAATTTTTGTAGTAAAAAGAAACGCTTAAAGTATTTGATATTTTATTCACATTTATAGTTCTACCTCTGTGTAGAAGAAATTATAGTAACCTTTTTGAAATGCAAATTTTGTACATACAATCTTTATCATGAAATAACTTTTAATTAAAGAATCACCATTTAATTCATTTAATTAATTGTTTTATTTTGAACAAGTGAGTTCAAAAATAGAGTAACCAGGGCAAGAAACAAAAGCCATAAATACCTTCGAGATAATGATAATTGTAGCTTTTATTTAACAAAGAAGCTCTAATTGCTCTTTCAGAATTTGATGCCTAATATTTGTGTCTATAAAATTGTGTGCATAATCAATCTTTTCAGCTTTTTTTTATGAGGTAGCAAGAATATACCTCTTGTGTCCTCGCTTTGTTAACTTAATTCAATTTTTTTACAGCTCCTGCGTAAGCAGTTAACACGATATTCCTCTCTAAGGACTCCCAAGTCCCCCTTAGGGAAAACCTCTGTTCAAAATTTATTGACTTGGTGGCGCCCTCCCCAAACCCTTATTTTGGTATGAATTAAGCCACAGTAAGCAAATAATGTTTTGTAAAAAGAACCACGACCAATCCTCATAAGCTCTACCCGAGGAATAGAAGACCCCCTAGCATAGTCGGAAGATATTTGCGTTTCATCATTTTAAGGAAATCCTTCCTTAAAGTTCACTGGTTCCATTTGAGAATATTAAAGAACTCATGGGTTACTTTAATTATTCCAATAACCCCAACAGTAAATAATAATGTTGTAAGAATAGTACGATTTTAAATAATTATATGTTCATAATAAATAATACGTACCTGTATTCTATAAGTGTGAAGGTCAAGAGTCGTCACTAGTCATCGATAACTCCGTAATTGTAGACAGGTTATGGTATTTATGTTAAAAATGGGAAATCCCTTTTTGGCAGGTAATTTTAATGAAGGTACGAGATGCTTGCAGGAACAGTTCAAAAATGAGTCTCTCTCGATACTCAGATCAAGTCGCCGCTCTTGATTGTTTTGCGGAAAATTTAAAATAGGTGGTACGGTGATTGTACGTATATCTTTTATTATTTTGTGTTAATTAAAGTTACGATCGATCCGAATACAGTTTTTATTGAAATTTCCGATTATATCTTATAATATTGTTGCGAGCTACTACTAGACAACCCATCAAACACACACAAAACGCCGCAAGCACTGTTTATTCTCTACGGTTCCAGAATTCATCTAGAAAATACTAGATAATGAGTCATATCTTTAATTCAGGGTATATATAAGGCCGCTTATGAATGTAAGAGTTAGTCTATACTTGAATGTCTCATATAAATTAAATCGTGTACAGTAAACGTAGTTGAGCTTTTAGGAGTTCAAGGATATACATAAATGTTATATACTGTGTCTAATGTACATGCAGCTTGTAGTATACATAAATAAATAGAAGTGTATAAACAAACAGTTGTGTTAATGTTGTTAATGGACCTAGGGTAAAGAAGTTAGTTTAAGAAGATATTAGTGCTTGTAAATTCATTAGTGTAATAGTGCTTCATTGTTAAGTGGACTGAAAACATATATAAATAAGGCATATACTGTTAATTAGACTTGGGAATAGTGAGTAATAAAAACTTTTGTTAGTACTTGTTTTTAAATTAAAGAAACGCGGTAGCAGTAGCCCACTTCACTGGTGCCAGGTGCGGGGTATATAGTGATTAATTTAAAAGAGAATACACAAGTCTAAAGATATTTAAGTAGTTTGTATATGACAGTTACAAGAAATCAAAGTAAAATGGAGACAGAAAGTTTAATGAATATTCTCAAGGATTTTAAATCCGGTATGGAGGAGAGGTCGGCTAAACTGGAATTGACACTTGGTGAAAATGCCGAGAAAATAGAGGAAAAGTTGAGTAAAAATGCCGCGAAAATGGAAGAAAAGTTAAGTGAAAATACAGCCACGTTAGAACGAAGATTAATGGAAAGCTCCATTGCACTGAAAGAAGATTTCACTGAACAGGTAAAAACAGTTGAGCAAAAGTTGGACAGTAAATTGGTAAAAATGGAAGAAGATATGATGAGGCTGCAAGAACAGGTGATTTCACTAACAACACGGCCACTTGAAATAGCAAATCAAGTTGTAAATGAAAACATTCCAGAAATAAGAACCATGAAAAGAAGCGAGTCCATACCGTCTAAATTTAAAGTGAAACTACCCACATTCGATGGCAAAACACCTTGGCCCACATATTTGAAACAATTTGAAGCTGCGGCAATAGCCAACGGTTGGTGCAACAAAGAGAAGGTAAAATGTTAAACTACGAAAATGCACGTTACAAAAGCCTTAGAATTGTGCAACGCAAACAAAATGACGATAGCACATGACAAAACAACTTATATGATAGTTAAAGGTTCTCTAGAAAGAGATTCTATTATTAAACTGAAATAGGCAGAATACAAAGAACACGGGAGGCCAAATACCTAGAGCTAACCCTTGATGAAAAATACATTGCCACAGTGACTGCAGGTGCCAGTAAAGCTATGCAATGCATAGTAACTCTTGCATAACGAACGTAGAATATCCCCCTAAACTGTGTAAGATTATACTTATCCAACGTACTTGCAGCAATAATAAGCCTTGCAGCTAGCGCCTGGGCAACCAGATTATATCTATTTTTTTTTATTTATTCTTACATTACAATTAGTTTGCTATCTAAAAATTACAGCAAACCTGTTACTCCTAAGAAATCTAACAGATTTATTTGCTACCTTAAGTTATATTGGTTAGATTATATCTAGTAAAACCCAAACAAATAGTCCACAGTGCTCAAAGAAACGCACTATAAGACTTACTGGAGCATACCAGAGTGTATCACATGACGCCCTCTATGTGATACTAGAAGTACTCCTTCTTGATCTGTATATCAGGAAGAGAACGGCGACATACTGGTTAAAAAACAACAAACCAGAAAAAGTCCGCAAAATCCTAAAACTAACATCAGAAATTCGGATAAAAAAAGGACATTCAAGACACAATACTAACCGAGTGGCAAGATAGAGTGGCCAGAGCACAAATGGGAGGAGGGTATACGCACTAGTCCCAAATATCCGAGACAGGCTAAACTGTCACCACTTGGTCCCCTCACAAGGACTCATTCATTTTCTCATTGGGCATGATTCTTATTCAACCTATAGGAACCGCTTCGACTTCTAAGATAACAACAACTGCACATGTGGTGGGGTGGAGACATTGTATGTAATTTTCCAATGCTCCACCCGAAGATACTACATTGGCCAGGAAGCGGGTTTTTTTTAACCTGGAAAATTTGGAATTTTGCCGAACCCTTGCCGTTCCAAGCAAGGTAGGGATCTTTAACGTGCGTAACAACACTCACACACGGGACCTCCATTTTACCTATCATTCGAACGAGGGTGTATTTTTGTGAAAAATGCTCGCCTAACATTTTTCAAGTGGACCGTGTCGGGATTCGAACCCGGGACCTTGGGTGTGGTGAGCTGGGGGACACCGGAACATCTGGTGTTCCACTGCACCAAACTTCAACAGGACCTAGGAATGAGCACTACAATCCTACGGGACATACCCCTCTCAGACATGCTCTGGAATGAAAACATATTTCAATACCTAAACAGAATCACTCACCAAATTACTATTTACTACACTAAAGGTACACAAACGGACTCTGACAAGACACACACAAACACCATACAAACCCCACACATCACAAATACTACAAACACAGATCACACGCAACACAGAAGTTTGACGTAACGCATCGAATGTGAAATACAAAAGCACAGTCCACCCAACACACATGGGAACCGACTACAACAAACGGCATTCTCCCAAGGACATACCAGGAACTACGTGTTTCCTGAAGATCTACCAGACGGCTCGTGAATTCCGACGACCGGGAGTGATACCAGTGAAAATGAAGTGATAATAGTAAAAACGGCAAAAGTGCGACAAACATACCTCAAACACAAGTCTTCTCCAGAACACTTAATAGCATTAGAATACTAACATTAGTAGGATAGAGACTCAATACTAATCATTTAACCAAAAAACACAACTAACTAAAATAAACCGAAGAAAATACAAACCATATTCGTAATTGTTTTAAGAAATCTAACACTAGCTTCAGTAACATAAGAACACACACAACAGAGACTATACGTGGCCTCCCTGGCTTCCGACTGCCGACGGCCAGAACACGTACAGGAATGCGGCTTCTGATTTCCGGCTAACGGCGGTTGGAAATCGGAAGAGTGAAACAGTCCCAAGGACCTCACCACATACATAAGCACACGCACACACATACATGAAAAAACAAACACAGATACACCATCATAGCACACTGGCACGACAAAACACACACCAAAACAGGCACATACACGCACGTACACGCACACGCATGCACACGAATACGCGCGCGCATACGCACATGCATCACACACACATATACATACACACCGGGGACTGTACGTGGTCCCCCTGGTTTCCGGCTGCCGACGGCCAGGACACGTACAGGAATGCGAACTACTCGGTTTCTGATTTCCGGCTGCCAACGTCAGAAGCTGGGAAGGAAAGCAGTCTCAAGGACATTACCACAGACAGAAATACACACACTCATGCACCCACACGCGCGCACATAGACACACACATACACGCACACACACACAAGAGTATTTCCAAACGCAAATAGTATAAGACTAACTAATATAACTTAAGATAGTAAATAATTTCGTTAGATTTCTAAGGAGTAACAGGTTTGTTGTAATTTTTAGGTAGCAAACAAATTGTAAAGTTAGAATAAATAAAAAAAAATTGATTCATACTTCTGACATTCCACGCTCCGACTCGCAAAGCGTTCCCGATTCTTGTTCTAAACGTTCCGAGTATATTCTTCGTAGTAGTTCCTTCCCAGAGATCAAATAGAGAACTATTTTAACTATAAGGTCCTGGGTTCGAATCCCGACACGGCCGACTGCTTGCAAAATGGCAGGTAAGCATTTTTCACAAAAATTACGCGCTCGTTTCGATGAGAGGATAAATGGAGGTCCCGTGAGTGTGTGGTCACGCACGTTAAAGATCACTACCTTATATGGAACGGTAAGAGTTCGACAAAATTCTAAATTTCCGGACAACAAAAACTCGCTTCCTGGCCAATGTAGTACCTTCAGGCGGAGCATTGGAAATGTAAATGCACGAACTATTTTAACTCGGGAATTTTTTACCTCAGAGAATGCTATCACGTTAATTATAATTTAAGTACAGTGTGGTGGTTTTCCGTTGCCGTCCAAATCGCAGTAGTGTGTTTTAGTATGCCATACCGACCTCTATGGTCTCTGCCAATCTAAGTACCGAAAGAGCCGCTGCTGCCCACTTTCGGGGACCTGGCGTAGTCTGGTTCCTTACTAAAGACCTTACTACTTTGGTTGGACCTGTAGTTTGGCTCTTTAGATCACTGGAAAGCACAAGCCATTCTACCAGTTCTAGTAATATGGAACTTCTCTGATGTGCAGATCCATTTGGACCGGTTGTAACGAATACGATTATCTGCTTCTTAAATATACGCTTTTGTTCCATATACCTATTCAATAAATATTAAATTCTAATAGAAACAATATATTACGAATTCATACATAGAGCTCCACCTATATTTAAATATTCAAAGTAAAATTTAAGATCTCTTCTATATGTATGTATCTTGATACAATATCCCCTTTTTTGCGCGTGCTTGGATAGCAATGTAGTCTTGTGGTCAAGCTTCATTTGATATCGGTATGTAATCAACAAAGCAAGTGTTAACGTGGGCCAGCAGGTTTTGATAAAACATGCCGTCCCAGAAAGAATTGAAGTGGTGTCAACGAATACCATGGCTTCATTTTTAGTTGTAGTATCGACCTAAGTATAGTCAAGAAAATATATCTACGAGCAAGTACGAAAGTATGAAAGCATATTGAATCAAAGAAAGCAAGTATGAATTTATATTGAAATAAAGTAAAAACAATATGGATACGCAAACACGTAATAAGCCCTTTTGGATGTTGCTTGTACTGAAAGTGCAGTTTTAAATGTTGCTATGCGAGAGGTTGGAAATTTCCACATATCTTTGGTTAGAATAGAGGTCAAGCTCGGGCACATGTATCAGCTGTGCGCACCTGCCATTAAGTACCTAGATGTTTAAAGAATTTGGTTGCCTAGCAGATTTTCAGCGGTGAGTCATCCTCAATTTAAGAGCTATATTCATTTCATGGAACCATCATTTACAATGTACAAATAATTTTTAAAAAATTTTATATGTTTACTAAAATTTGATACACGAAATTTTTGTGAAATTTTTATGGTCATTTAAATTGATACACTTAAAATTTTGTTCGAAAATTTAATAGTCGAATAGTTCATAAATGTTATTATTATTTCAAAAGCATTTCTTTAAGATAATTTTGAAGTTACAAGGTTATACTAAAATGTTTGCATAACTAAACATGTGATACGTTGATATTTGTTTGTCACATTATAGTGTATAATTTTTTTTGACAGTACACCTGAAGTACAGCTTAATTCAGACAATAAATGTTTTTTGACCTTTGGTTCCATCAAATATATCAGTTAAAAATATAATTCTGTACTCTATAATCTACAAAAAGTCTGAGCATTTAACTTAATTCTTGTTAACTCAAACAGGATCCTATTCAAGTATCATAATTAAACTGTAATATAAAAATGAAAACCATATATTTCTTATAGAGAATTAACGTAAATTATTCAATTATAAATGTCCTATGAATATTCAGAGATTAATACTAGATCTTAATAAAGTAATTGTTTCGAAAGTCTCCGTACATATATCTTTGTACAAGCGATGTATATATATATATTTTTTACAAATTAATAGAAAGAATAATAAGTTTTTTTCTTTTCGAAGATTTCCGTATCTGATCTTCGGATAGATTCTCATTATAACATTCATTAAGATACGGTGGCGTCCAATAAAACTTGTTTTTTTATCGTATACCATCCTACGACCCTAGCTCATAGCTCTGCCCTAAGTCGAAGAAGCTTAACTGGCTGGAAGATCTCATTAGAGGGACCTTTTTCTCTCAAAGCCATTTATCATCTCCTGTACTCTGGGCTTAAACCTTAAACAGGAACCCCTCATAATCTATCGAGGTTCTGCCGCCTATAAGGTAGAGTAGACACACTATTTAGCTTTTGAGGAATTGTGTGTAACACGGTTAAAATTTATATGTATGATTAATAGAAGTATTTGTATAATTATCTAAAGATTAACACTAAGCAAAAACAGAAACAACTTTACTCATACGATTTGCTATAAGCATTTACAAATTATACTTTAGCGTTGCCCGTAAACTCAGGTTTTTTTTCAGTAAAAAATTTCCTAAGAATAAAAACCTGCCCAAGTCCGACAACTAAAATTATACAAACATGAAATGCAGACCAAGTTTGGACTTTCTTATTTAGGTTTCTGGCAAATTTTGATCCCGACCTTCCAGCTAAAAGTTGATGTGTTTGAAATTCTTTGATTTTATTTAAATTTGTATGTATGATGTTGGCGTAGGTTTCCATCTAAGAAAAAATTTAAGATTTTACACGTTAATTATGAACAACATACCAAGGTTAAAACAATTGGTTGCGGTTCTACACCCCGCAGTGCCTGTTCTTCTCCAGTCCGGAAAAATAGATACACATCTTTGCTAGTCATTCTTGAAAATCTGTTATCGAAACAAATTTTGAAAATTCCAGTTTCTTGCGTTTTAAAAATGTAAGTTTCCGTCTTTAGGTTAGTTTGCTGGTAGACTAATTTTTTAGATGGACTTACAATTGATATATCGACGTCCAGATCTTCGCCGGTGTTGACCTAAATAAAAATAATGTAGGTGGTGTTCCGTATAAGTGACATGCGATATACTTCGTATTCGAACATAACGGTTTGATTTTTTTCAATATAGTCATAGAAACATTCTTTCGCAGCCGGAAGCAGACGAAAAATAAATTCTGAATTTGATGCTGCGTTTGTAAAGACGAAGAAGTTTACTATCAAAGCGCACATGCACAGCAATAACCTTCGTTCCATTATTAAGAAAAAGAACCACTACGAACGTATAGTTAGTGACGTTATTACTAGAAAAGGAATTTGTTGTACTACAATCGCTAGATGTTATCAAAATATAAAAACCACAAACGATAACGAAAACAATTATAAAACCTAATTAGAAAACACGGCATTCAGTTACAATTTTATCACACCAATAGACAGATTACTTTCATAATATTGGTAAGCGACAATAATTTAAATATTACGTTTACGTTTTCTTTAACTGTGGCGAAGGTCGTATTTCACACCATCAATACAAATTTTAAAACGAATTATATTTTGTGCACATAATATGAAGAATACACAAGTTATATACAAATAAATCAATTCGATAAATATCTTTTGCCAGATTTATTTCTACACTCCCCTTTCGCAATAAGAATGTAAATTTTTTTCTACATTGATAGTGTGTGCATCATAGATGCAAAATATGTACAATGTTCGGACGTTTGTGCACTCCGCATGTTAAAATATGCAGATATTCATATTGTTGAGGTGCTACTCGTAACGCGTTCATCAATTTAAAACAAGTAATAACAAGAGCCTTTATTACTCACTGTTCACAAGTCTAATTAATAGGATATGTCTTATTTATAGATGTTTAAGTCCAATTAACAATGAAGCATAATCACACTAATACTATTTAGAAGCACTAATATCTTCTAAAACTAAATCCTTAACCATAAGTCTTCTTAACAACACTAAATACTACTATAATTTATATATTACGCTTTTGTCTATTTATGTACAAGCTGGCGGTACAATACACGTTCACATAGCACAAATTTATATTTATTATAGGTGTTCCGTTTGTATTTGTAGTTAATCTACTGTTAGTTATAACATAATAATAGCATTTGAATAATTGATTTTGTTACGTGTTTCAATAATCCCAATTTGCTCGGGCAGTTCAATGTTAGCTTGCAGATAAACTCGCATCCGCTTTGTGGACATTAAATGTCATTAGATTTGTCGCGATTCAGCCTTCAAGCTACTCTGTGTTATTGATGTACCGCTAAAACTTAGTTTAAAGTGTGCTATGCGTCGCAATGGTTTTTGTTAGACCGATACGACCTCCTATCAAAAGTCGACGTTTTACTACTAGTTCTTCAAACACCACTAAACCTAATAACTCAGGTAAGTAAAGGTTTCCGCTATTCTTAATTTGTTCGTATACGTGTCCACTTATCTCACCATCTGTGGTTATCGAAGTTAACCGCCGCATTAACAATAGTACTTTCAAAACGTAATTACCAACTAACCATACACGATATGATTTATATGACATTTTGATATAGATAACTTATGTACACTCATCACCGATCTTATATATACCCTATAATTAAATAAACGATTCATAGTCTGGTGTTTGCTCGAATGTTCTAGACTTCTGAAGAATACACTTGGGTTATGCAACTTGCGTGTTTGATGGGTTGCCTAATAGTTAGTAACAATATTATAACAAAAATGCCAAAAAGTGTAGAATCGAAATGAGCAAAATCATTCAATTAACAATGGATTGATTGATAATTACGAGCGTGCACTAAAAGCTTACAAAACAGAAGTATCGAAACATTTGTGATAATATTTAGACTATTCCACAAACAATTAAAATTACGTATTTAAAACCGCACAGGTTGCGATGGATCAGTTTTAATCGAAGTGAGATCATGGTTAAATTATGGAACAAACTGTTAACATAAATAACACTGATTCTGAATATAAATTAAGTATTCGTGTACATAAATTTAATGTAGAGAAAATGGTTAGTTGACAAGAAGAATGTATAGAAAATTTCTATGCAGGACTGGAACTAGCACCACGAGAACAGAAATCAGACTTGAAAATGATGACTTAGGATATCCTATACTTAGATATGAGTTTGAATTAGCATTAAAGGGTCTGAAAAATGGTAAGGCGCCGGGTACAGATAAGGTGCAAGCAGAAACTCTAAAAGCTGCTGGACAAGCAGTAACAGAACGTCTTTTTCAACCTGCCTTATGTATGAGGCAGGCGATATACCCAAAAATTTCAAACGTAACACCATAGTTACTATGTTACGGCATTCCATGCACATAAGAAATAAAGCACTAAAGTAAGTAAACAAGATCGTCTACATCGAATACTGCAACCAAACCAAGGCAAGAAGGGTAGAATAGAAATCCAAAAGAATTGGATTTCAGACTAGCTCAGAAATGTCGTAGAATGAGGTGGGTGATACAGAAAGAAAAATCGGAAGCCTCGGTTTAGAGTTTTATTACAAACCGTAAGTAAAACATATGTTACGGTTTTAATTTTCACCACAGAATTAATTTTAAACTTCTTTATTTTAATTTAAAACACTCTAAAATTGAATTACATTTTACAACTATTATACTTTATTTTCAAGAACTTAATTTGTTGTTGCTCAGGTGATATAAGATTTTGATTGTCCATCTTTTATCTAAAACATAAAAACAAATTTAATTAGATTAACTTTTATTCTTATTACTTATTGAATTTCTTTAGTAATTTGTTTTGAGCATCCTTTTGACATTAGCTTTTGATATGTATTATTTATTCCTATAGTAGGGGACAAAGAATACTACTATGGTATGCCTGCTTATCGTAAAGGCGATTAAAAGGCGCAGCAAAGGGCTGCAGTCTTGCTGGCTAAAAGATATTGGAGAAGAGTTGGTTGGTCTCGAGCGATCCTCAATAATTTACAAGGTTGTTAAGGATTGGCCGTGACAGATACGGCTTTTGCTAAAATCTTTAAAAACTGCGTTGTGGAAAGATGTCAACCTACCATAATATTTCCCAGGTATGCGTGGCCTAAAACACGAAATATGTATGATGGACAGCTCACAAGTAAAATTCTTGTCCGGAGGTAAAATATCCCCCCATTCGGATCTCCGGGAGGGGGTACTTGGGGCTCGTCATCGTAAGAATTTAAAACAACAGTTCGATTTGGTGATAGGGACTTGGAATGTAAGGTCTTTACTCAGAGTAGATAAGTTAATAAATTTATTAGTCGAAGTGAGAAAGGAAAAGCTGGACATTTTAGGTATTAGTGAGGTGAGACGGCCAGATAGTAATGACTTTTAGAAAGATAATTATAGAATAATTACAACTTCTTCAACTACTGGACAGGCAGGGGTAGGAATAGTGTTGGGTAAAAGATTAGGACGTAAAGTTAAAGAGTATTTACAATTTTGTGATAGAATAATTATGGTTAGAGTGAATACGAAACCCACAGACACTGTTTTAGTACACAACTTGGTACGAGGATGAGGAAGTAGAAGAGGTATACGAGGATATAAATAGTATAGTGAGAAAAGTAAAGGGAGATGAGAATTTAATAGTTATGGGCGACTTTAATGCGTCAGTGGGAGAAGGTAGTAAGGCAAAAATGTTAGGAAGATTTGAGTATGGTAGACACAATGATAGAGGAGAAAGTTTAGTTGAGTTTTACCAGGAACATAGATTAGTAACTGTAAATACCCTATTCGAACAGCATGTTAGCAAGTCCGGATTTCCCACTAGGCACTATAGACACGCGCCTATGGCAGCAGCTGACGGAGGGCGGCAGCGGCGCCACAATAATTGGCTTTTTATTTAAGGACAATTTGCCAAGTATAATATACAGAAAACAACAACAAAACGAAAACGGCGCAGTGTAACGTGACATGTACTTGTGACTAAAGGTGCAGGGCGTAGCTTTAGTCATCGTGATTGAAGTTGTGTACTACACAATTTCAAATTAATTCACTGCCCATGGTTTGACATAATCTTGTAATTATTTACGCATGCTTTGCTTCGATTTATCATAAAATTGTAGTTGTAAATGTTTAACAAATTTGGAAACCACCGAAAATTATTAAAAAAAGGATATTTTAACAGAGCAAGAAAAGCTAAGTGTTCTCTCCCACAGGCACACAAAAGGTTATATTGAGATAGTTGACCCCCTCCGTTGGTCAACGCCAACACCACCAGCCGCCCGGCGTCCGTCCGTCGCATCGCTTCATCATGACACATACTCTTCAGATACTCAGTACTCAGATTGTCGTGCGCCGCGAGTTAAGGTTCGTGGTTTGGGAGCAGCCTTTTTAAAAAGACATTTCCAAAGTTCATAACATATTTATTTACACAGAAATTAATATTGAATTTTGACAATCTTGAAAATGAATTATTCTAAGTCGAAAATATATTAATTAATTGTACAAGTGAGTTATCTAACGAACTGCAGTGTTAATGACGAACGATGGATTAACTGACTGTGAGTGGAGCTCCCGGGCTTTTTATAATATCCCTACTCCCTCACATGTCTGTGGGAACTTGCAGACCTAATGTCTGCTTACACTTGACTCTATTCATAATACAATGTTGCTATCTTAAAGCTATTCATAATTACTTTGTTGCAAGCTTCCTTTCCAGGTAATCTCGGTACGTGACTGTCTGTGACCGCCTGTGACCTGACATCTGCAGTGTCACTTATCTCTGTGCTACAAAGTAGCGTTTCCCTTTCCATGAACTGAATGAATTGTCCTTCATTACATTGTTGCACACGACTTAGCGCATTTTCTAATATTTCTAATAATTCCTAATTATTAGTTTCTTTATATGTATATAACAATTAGGGGATTACATAACTCGCGTCGGTTTGTATTTAGTTTTTCTTATTCTTAAGGTGTAACATGCCTTTTTGCGTATATTTTTGCATGTTACATCTGTGCTTGGCACTATTAGCATATAAATGCTAATATCTACATTTAAATATAAAATTACTCTCTTTATTATATAATATATTTTCTATAAGAATTTATCTCGCACAATCCTGGATTATTAGTTAATCCACAGTTACTAATTTGTTTACATAGTACAAATTAATATATCTATATGAAATTTTCCTATTGGTTATTCCTGAAGTGTTTATTCTAAAAGCACAACTGGTGTGGTTCTAATTTTGTATTATTGTGAATGATCGCTAGAGATCGTCCATCCCGAAGATGGCCGAAAATAATTTATTAGAAGTGTAAAATTTTCATTTTCTCTGATATCTGATGGCTTATCTGGCACTGTTGAACATTTGTGATTTAAACTTGTACCTTGCCTCATGTGTTACCTGGTATGTAAATTTTCTAATCATAAATACTAAATTAACATTTAAATATATTTCTAGATGTGTTATCTAATGGATGAAGAAGTGTTTTATTCGTTAAGCCCATCAAATATGTATACTGATGGTAAGATATTAATGGATTTAATTTTCCTTTGCACCTCGTGAGATTTTCACTTTTGTAACACAACTGAATTTTCTAGGGTGTTCCTGTAATATATGTTCCTGTAATATATGTTCCTGTAACATATGCTCCTCTGGTTTATTCTCCGGTCAAATATGCGTCACGGCGACGTGTTTTCTCTCCTTCGGATTTTTCACATGGAAAAGTTGCTTGTCGCACAACCAGATGATGTAAAATAAATAATCATCACAAGTATTTTATATTTCGTTTCTTTCTACATTACATTATGATGCTCAGTTATTATCTTACTGAAAAATTTCTACAAGTTTAATTTTATGGAACAGAAGTCTGTTAAAAACGACATTCGAAGTTGACCACATGTTTGTTTTGTACCTACACTAGGAGTTCCTCCAACGCAGGATGTTTCAGTTTCCTGGATATTGAAGGATTCCTGTAAACTAAGTAACTTTGTATTAGTTCAGTTACTGATACTACAGGTAGTATGAGATTTAAACTTTTATCTTATCGTTTTTCTGTTGAAATAAAGAGGCCTAACCTCTATTTAAATTTGTCTTTGTCACTACAAATATTTTGTATTGATTATTAATTACGTTTTACTTATCTTAAAGTTTTGATTATTAAGTACATTTTACTTACCTTAAATCATTTCAAATATAATTCTCTAATACATAACCTAAAAATATGTAAACATTTGGATCTTCATGAAGTTTCTTATGGTGAAAAGGTTTATTACTTGAAATTTCATTTCATGTGCATTTTGTTACATGACATTACAATTAGGATCACTTTTTGATTTACTCTCGCATTAAGTAAAATTTTGAGTTTCTAAACAAAGATTATTTATTTTGATTTCTCTATAGAAATTTTCTCGTGTACGTTTTATTAAATATGTGAATTATATCATGTTAAAATATATAGCGATGTCTATTATGTTAATGACACAAGCATATATCTTATACATGCCTTTGGAATTGTAATAACTTGGGTATTAATATACATATTTAGTCGAATTTCTCTTATCATGTTTTAACTTTTGTTTCTCTAAGTTATTTTACAGTGGTGTAAACAAGTATCTTAATATTTAAATTTTAACATTCAGATATTCTCTAAACATTCCCCTTACCCTGATGATTTCAAGTCTCATGCAGCCTCCGAAACCATAAAGGTCGATGCAAGCTGTGCCGAAGTATTTCTTATACTTCGTCGTGCGCTTACTCTTTTTATAACATCGAGAAAAGAGTAAGGTGCAAAGGTATTAAGTAGTTAAGTAAGGTTCACATATTATATTTAATTCTCGTTTGCTTAAAACAACTATTGAACGTTGTGTGAGTTTGAATATTAAACAGTAAATACAGTGTTACGTTACAGCAGTAGTCTGCCAAAATTGTTTTGTTTAACGGTCTTAATTTTATTCTTATTGGAATATGAGTGACATGAGAAGAAAGCTTAGTGGATGTCGTATCGTAAACTTGCAAGAGAAAAACGTGAAAAAAAGACAAACCTCTTAAAAACCATTCAAAAGGTGGACAGCTTTTTCAAACCTATCAAAAGGACAAATGATAGCGGAAATGGAAGTGGAAAACAAATAATAGCAGGTTGTTCGAATCAAGATTTTATATCTAGTAGCGGCTTTGACAACGTTGAAAACTATGAACAATTTAGTAAGTGAGTTTGAAGTGAAGAATAATGATAGCATTGTTGCTTTTAAATTAAATATTGAAGAAGAACGAACTAATATTACTAATAAAAGTTCAGATTTGGTAAACACAAAAAACCTTGTTAGCGATAAAATATCCGATGATCCATTTGAGTGGAAAATCAATAAAACGACAATTGACACACTTTTATGTAGGGGTATCGATCAAAACAAAGACTGCGACTACAAAAATTCTAGAAGAGTTTTAGGAGATAAAACAAGATCTTTAAAAAAAGAATTTTTGATAGAAAACTGATGAACGGTGAATTGACATCAAGGGACTACCTAGTGTATTCAAAAAGTTCAGGATCTGTATTTTGTGCTTCGTTCAGATTATTTGGGGAATCAACAGCACTTTCTAAATTAGCAACTGAAAGTGTATCAGATTGGAAAAATATTGGAAAAATTTTATCGGCCCATGAATATTCTCAACATCACATGAACTCTGAACTAGCTCTTTTGACTCGGAAAAAGCCTAGGAACTCTAGAAACCCACTATGAATCTTATGTTGGCACTGAAACAAAATACTGGAGGAGCGTTCTGAAAAGAGCATTTGCAGTTGTCAGAAAATTGGCAAGCCGCGAACGTCCCTCCCGAGGAAATGATGAAGTATTTGGGTCCATGCACAACGGAGATTATATGAACTGCTTAGAATTAGTATTTGAATTCGACCCATTTCTCGCGGAATACATTCAAAGATTTAGTAACCCAAATTCGGGAAAAACTTCCTATCTTTATTCAGTTATATGCGACGAAGTAGTCAAATCGCTAACTTCTAAGGTAAAGAATATTATAATTAGTGAAGTGAAACGAGCTAAGTACTACTCCATAATAGTGAATTTTTCACCCGATGGCAGTCACATAGATCAGTTATCATTTTTATTTTTGCCTAACCCCGGACATAAATCAGAGAATTTAGCCAATGCTGTTATGAATGTTTTGAATTGAAACTCTATTAATTTAGCTGATTGTAGAAAGCAGTCGGATGATAATGCGAGCAACATTTCAGGTGTGTATAGTGGCTTGTGAGCTCGAATTGAGGATGAAAATCCAAAAGCACTTTTTGTTTCTAGTTCGGCACATTCTCTTAATCTAGTAGGTACATGCAAGTTGCTACCCGGAAGCATGTACATTCTTTAATTTAATTCAAAATGTGTATAACTTTTTTGTTGCATCTACTAAGAGATGGAAAAATCTCTTGAGTTTCAGTCAGCAGAGTAAAAGTCTCAAGGGTTTGAGTGATACGAGATGGAGCGCTCGAGAAAAGGCTTGTAAAAGCTTGTGTGAAAATTTAGAAAGTGTAGGATTGGCTCTGGCTTATTATGAAGATGATACTAGCGAAAAGCCTCTAGTAAGATGTGAAGCTTCAGGGTTGTTGAAGTCTTTAAATAGACTCGAAACAATGTTTATGATAGAACTTTGGAGTGACATATTGGACAGGTTAGAGAAAGTAAGTCAAACGCTCCAAAAAGTAGATACTTCACTTGAAAGAGTAGTAAGATTGTATGAATCGCTAATCACATTCATTGATTCGCTTCGGAGATTGTTTTTGGTGTACAAAGAACGAGCTAAAAAAGGTTGTAATGTTGACTACGAGTCGTGGTGTAACAAACGTCAAAGAAAAAGAAAACTCCAGGCTGACGAAAACATAGATTCTGAAGTTGGAGAGATAAGTTTAAGGTAGGAACCTTCTATGTAGTTCTCGATCGATTAAAATCAGAATTACTCAGGAGGAAGAACGCCTATAACTCTATAGCAGACAAGTTTTTAGTTTTTGACGAATTGCTTACTACTCCACTACAAACTGTCATTGAACGTGCTAAGAAACTTCAACCTTTATATAAAAATGATATAGAAAAATTGTTTGATAATGAGTGTGTCCATTTTGCTGGCTTATTAAAAGATCAGAATATTACGAACACCACACTGCATATGATGCAGTACATTCGAGAACAACAATTTCAGTCAACATTTCCAAACATTGACATGCTCTTCGTATGTATTTATACACAGCTGTTTCTAACTGTTCTGCAGAACGTTCGTTTTCTGCTTTAAAAAGAATAAAATCATGTGCTAGGTCGACAATGAAGGAAGGAAAACTGAATTCACTCTCAATTCTACATATTGAAGCAGAACTTTTAAATAGCGAGAAAATGAACTTTGAAAACCTAATTGAAGAATTTTCATTAATAAAAGCCGTTCCGTTTATATTGCAAATAATTAAAGCTAAATTTTTATTTCTGTCGAGTTTGTTGTTATTTACGTCCGCCTCGGAATATTTAAATTTGTTAGAGTAATATTCCCACGTTTTTACTTGAAGCACGCGCCAACAAGTACCGCGAGTGATAAACGTTATTCCGCATGTGCAAGAACACAGTGTAGTGACTGGAAAATCCACGAAGCCAGAGAATCGATTTGTCGTTCGAACAGACCGCAGAGCTGTTTTACACGTTTTACGTAAAACACCTAATTAGATGAACCGCTTTTCTTCAGAACCGTTTCTAACCTTCGGTTTACTTTACGCGTACATTTTAGTCATCGTACATACTTTCATATTTAAAATTCCATATTTTAATACAATAATGTTACAATGTAAATTCTAAAACCCAAGTTCGAGTTTTATACGATCTTATCTTATTCTTGATAAAGGCAGGTGGCCGAAGTTCTAAGAAATCATGCCCCCAACCGCATGTCGTTCGAATGTTTGGCTATTAGCTATCTTATTGACAGTGTTAAAAGATCGGTGTCGCTCACCTACGATCGCGAGGAACGGGTACAGAGGTTCACCCCTATAGTTTTAAGTTTAGTTGGTCTTCGCTATGTAGAGGGTTAACCCGTAGATAGTTTAACGGCCGCAAGACACGAAGTTGCAACAATCACGTGCAAGTAATTTATCGTGTCGTGTCGAAGTCGATTGTCGGTTCTTCGAACGAAGTAGCTCCTTATTTCTGTATTTGAAGGATTTTCAAAGCACGTGGATTAAAGTATTGGTGATACTACGACGTTCTATTTACAATCAAGTTACGGATTTATTTATTTGCATTCGCAGGCAGTAGTAATTACTGAAAGGATATTATTTAGAGTAAACCCTTACCTAACGAACTTGTATAGTAGTTATATGGTAGTATAAGTAATCATCGTTACATAAATTAATGATAAGTTGTTACGTTATTCGAGGCATTCACGTTGGGCGCCAAATTTATGCTTCGTTGGCTCGTAGCCGTGCGTAACACAAAGAAAATCAAAGAAATGACCGGGCTCAATCGGAGATTAGGGGGGGTTGTAGAAAGCAGACCAACATATAATGTACGTGGTTGTAAGGAATTAGTAACAATACCTGCAATAAAAATAGTTAAGCAAACCTGAAAAAAAAGAATAAGCATAGCAGCAATGAAAAGTCTAATTTATTCAGAATGTAAATAAAACGGTTTAGGTAAACTATATAATATAATCACGATAAAAGCATTACAAAATTTTTTATCACAAAGTGAGGTAATATTGGGGAGTAGCAGAAACGTTTCCTCACACACCAATTAAACATAAATCAGACAAAATGTTAAAAAAAAATAAATAGGTAAGACACAATAGATATGAGTAATTCAGTAGTATTGATTTTTTTTCTTTCTTTTTTTTTCTTAATAGCAGGCAAGTTTATTGTAAAAGGTATCAACACGACAAAGAATATTGCAAAACCAACGGATAGATATTTAAAGTAATAACAAGTATGAAATAGTTCAACTTACACAACCAGGAGCACCGGAAGAGTGTCTATAGAGTTGGACTAATTCGGCTACTGATAGCCTTGCAGTTGGAGTTGGTGGAGCGTGGGGTGTCCATGGTTCCATCCCATTATCAACGTGAAACTTGACACTACTAGCAATTGCAGATTGTTCTTTTACTTTCTGTAACTGATCGAAAGCCTCCTGATAGCTTGGTAAGCCGGATGCACTGGTGTAGCTTGGAAAAGATTCACATTATATTCGCGGGGGTGGAATTTGTGGCACAACAGACAGGAACACATGCAACACACGCAACTAAGAACAATTAAAGTTAGTATAATTCCGATCCAAACATCCGTCAAGAAGTTTTCGTATTGCGGATCTGCTTCAGCAGAAAGAACTTCGTCAATTTCTGAAGCTAATTTCAGTTGGTAAAGGCATTGTTTGAATACGGGAAACATTTAAAAAACACGGTCAATCTCACAATCTCGTCTTTAAAAAATGTGCGTTCATATTTTATTTACTTATTATTAAATGCAAGGTAAATTTAACGTATCATTAATACGGCATGAGTTAAAAAAAAAGGAGTTTAAAAACCTGACTAAAGTGGCTCCTTTGAAAATTCTGTACAAGTTTATTGCACTTACTCTGATATTTAAAAAAAAAAGGGGACCACCACACTAGATCGCACACACATTAATCCTAAGAAGAATCGGTCAAGTTTAGCAAGCAAGTTCTACAACTTTTATTTTAAAAGAAACTCAACTAAAAACACAATTAGGAAAGCACGCGTAATCACTCAGTAAGTCCGTCAATGTTCCGCACAAACACGCGTGCAGGTCGAGTAAAACCAACACGTTACATATAAAGCATACTTCCTTCAAATGTAATCAGAACTACACTGCCTACAGTTAATATACAACTTTTATTTCACCAGAAAAACAACTAAAATCGCGCCGCGCTCCTTCATGAACAATTCGAAATTGATCCCGCATTAATTCTCACTATTCTCAAAAGCAGAAAAGAAACAGTATTTCCAACGTAATTAATATATAGCAACCAAGAACAAACTACAACTCTGCACTCTAATTTGTTTATTTAAACTAGTTTTTACCATGAACTCTTGTCGACGACTATCACGACTTCGTTAATAACATAAGGCACATCCAAAACGTGAATGCACCATCATATCTAATAACTAATTACAGTTGTTTATCATTTTCGATAAGCCGGAAATCAATTTACGAATAATCCAATTTAACACTTCGTTGCAATTTATTTATTAATGAAAATCAACCTTCAAATTATCTATCTTTAATTAATCTACTTTTAAAATTAATACACGCGAGTTAAATTGCATACAAATCTGAAAACTATTCGAAAGTATTTACTTTATACAAACAGCGATCCAAAAACAATGTATTTACTCATTATAATACGACGCACTCCCCAACGAGTTAATAAATATAAAATATAGAAATAGTAATTGCAGGAATGTACTTAGGAATTGGGAAAGAGCGTAAAATGTTAAAACTATAAAAATGCCCCTTACAAAGTGACTAAAAATACATTGATTGAGTACGGTTAGTGCGAATATTTGTTTTGCTTGTTTTCTACAATTATTACCCTAAGGGGCCGCGAGGTAAATGCCGCTTCTATTATAAAGTTACCGGTTCAGTGTTGTCAAAGTACATTGACGTATATGTATTTTCTATACGTACAGCAATTGTTCCTCACTCCCGATACAAGCAGGAACGTTCCAAATTCCGTGGGATTCTTTGAGTTTCACTTCTTTAATAAACCGTTTGCTGATGGTGCCGCACCTGGAGTCCAGTCCAACATGCAGTGCAGGGTTGCGAAGTATGCTGAATTCCTGTGAAAGTAAACATCAGTACTGTAAGTCATTGTTATCCTTTATGAGCTATTACGGTTTACATTTTTGCTTACATCTTTGTATATTTTATGACTGATCAAAGTAATTATTCTAATTTACGTAGCTAGTAAGTCACTTTAAACATAATGGTAGGAGGATCCTTAGGGCGAGTTATAAAACGACTTTGTGTAAATATATATTGTTGTTTATATCTGATTTGCCGTAATTAATATAGAACATTATTATTGTAGTGGCGTATAATTTCAAGGTGCAATTAATACTAGGTAATTGTCACGAGACAAGGTATTATTTTAAGATACCAAGACAACTTGAGTCAATTAAAATTAGAAGTTTAAGAATCACCGATCATTGTTAGCAGGAATTCAGAAAAGTTTATATAACCTAAATAGAAGTGCTAACATTACCTGATAATTATACATTATTTTCAGAAACCAGGGAACACATATCAGCTTGGTCAGTGAACTTATATAAAATTGTCCTAATATTTAGTCATACGGGTTCTTGCCCGCCAGGTGCGAAGTTTCCCTTATTTGGCTGTACCCCATCCAGGCAAGGAATCCACGTCCTTTTGAGACGAAACCTAATTAAAAATAAGAGTGGTGCCACAACCTTAAGTTACGACAATGCCGTCCCAGTATTCTCTCCCTCCATCCGACCCCTCCCCATCGCGGCTGTAGCTAGCGAGCCACGGCTGGACTTACCTTTCAGGTGGATTCACCGTGTTTGTTCGTGTCAACCCCCCCCCCCCCTCCATCGTTCTGTAAATTTGGCACGTAACACATTATTGATATAAATGTGCTTTGCTAAACCCGCAAAAAGCAGAGCAGATGTTACATCGTTTGTTTCGTTACCACGGCTTCATAAACACCAGGTGAATGCTTTTAGTAAACGCTTGAACTGATTAAAACCATTAATTTTATGTTGTTTGTTAAATTATCACTTAATCTTATATGCAGTCCACTTCTCTCTACCACAGAGCTATTCGAAATTCACCGCAATATTTTACAAAAGCAATACGAAAACCAATGTGAATGTATTATCATTAATCAATTTAATCCAACTGTATACTAAAAACTACTAGTAGTAGTAGCTATGCAATCGTAGTTGATCATTTTTTATTAGTCTTTTCTTAGTTATCTCATTAAGATTAACACATTTATGCAGTTAAGATTTTTTATTATAATATTGCGTTACAAAAATAATGACTATTATATTAGCCAACTAAGAACTGTTCCTTTTATTTAAATAAGTGAGAATTTAATCTGTCAATTTTTGTCTTTGTTTATTCCTTCAATATTGTCCTACGTCAATGGTCAATATAATAAAATAATACACATATGTATGTATATACAAGCAAGGTAATATTAAACCGTCATGTATTTTTTCGTGACCTTAGCAGTGCCACTTGTAAATTTGTTAAGACCAAAATATTTTAAGCAATATTTATTTCAGGAGGAATAAAATGTATACAAAGGATTAAAGAGGAAGAGGGGCGGATCTAAGAATATTACCTAGGGGCAGCAGACACCTTAAATCCGGGCCTGCATGTTAGAAGAAGATTTACCTGGAAAGCGCCAGGTGATAGGGCTAGATACGAAATAGATTATATTTTAGTTAAACAAAGATTTACAAACCAAGCTAGAAACCGTCGTAATTATTTAGGGGCTGACATAGATAGCGATCATAACTTAGTTAAAATGAAGTGTAAACTAAAATTCAAAAAGCGCCTCTTTTTTTTGGTTTAGTTACTATGATGTTACGTTTGAAAATCTGGGTACCTTGTCTGTCTCATACATATAGCTTACAAGTCGGAGGAGACGTTCTGTTACTGCTTGTCCAGCAGCTTTTACAATTTCTGTTTGCACCTTATCTGTACCCGGCGACTTATCATTTTTCAGATCCTTTAATGCTAATCAAAACTCATCTCTAAGTATAGGGTATCCTAAGTCATCGTTTTGAATGTCTGATTCATGTTCTAGTGCTGTTAGTTTCTCTCCTGCATATAAATTCTCTATATATATTCTTGGCATCTAATCACTTTTTCTACATTTTCTACAATGTGCTGTCCTTCCGCTTCTCTTATATTTTTGCTATCCGGTTTTATATCCCTAAAATTCATTCTAATTAGTTTGTATGCTTCGTCTGTCTTTCCTACTTCCATCTTGGTTTGTTTCTTTTTGCACTTTTCATCGTTCCATTGTTCTTTAGTTTTCCTGCATTTTCGGATAATTTCCCATTTAAAGCTAGTTACGTTTCGGGCCTTGGAAGCGGTCTTTTTAAAAACTTCTTGTAAAACTTCTTGTAACAAATTTATTTCTTAAACAGATATTACAATGGAATTTTGACAAACTAATATAATTTATACTAAGTCAAAAATTATTATTAATTGATTTTAAATGACGGCGAGTAGCCTTAGCAAACAACAATGTTAAAGCTGAGATACTTAAGACTGACTGGCTGATCTTTATGTTGTTCCTGCTCCTCACATGTCTGTGGGAACTTGCAGAACTTATGTCTGTTTATTTCTTTATTCTATTCATTATACAATGTAACAATCTGAATTTCTAGGTAATCGCGGTTTCCTAACCATCTGTGACTTGGTCCTGCAGTATCACTTACATGTGGAATACAATGTATTCACATCCGTTCTCAGAAGTCGCTTGTGAACTTTCAATAATCTTTCTTATTTATCCTTGAATTTATAATGTTGCATCTAACTTAAGTTTTTTTTAATTTCCTAATAACTTCTATTTATTTGGACATATTTAGATTGGGTGATATGTTTGTTACGTTCAATTTACGATAGTAAATTAAAACCTACCCTTTTCTTACATTATTCATGTACATAGATTCCGCTTCAATACTCCAACAACATCTTGTATATTTTACCTTTTTACAATAAGTACGCTTCCTAATATTTTGCATTTTTAAGTTTATTTATTCTAAAACGAAAAGCTACAGTCGGATAGTCGGTATTGTGTTTTAGGTGTCTGTTGGTTTGGCCCATATTCTTAGAGCGTATAATTACTTCGTATACTATTTCAATCTAGAGATTTTTTGAAATAATGGATCATACTTCATTGATAAAGCGTGTTTCGAATCGTTAATCACACCTGTGTTTGATAACGCCGGCATGAGTGTTAATTCGTGTTATTAAACGAATCCATTTTTACTTGATTCTATCTGCAACTATACGACTGCGAGTATTCGTTGTCTTTTTCGTTATCTACGAAATTTTCGTGCATACACTGTGTGGTAACTTTCTCCGATGGACAGGACCGCCCCCTGCATTGACCCCTAACTTATTTACATCTGTAATATAGAATTGCGAAAATGTAGCAACTAAGAAACTTTTAAGTGGGATAATTACTACTGCTATGGTATCAAGAGATGCGAACTGTCAACTCCCGTTGTGAAACTCGTTACCGAGGTCGATGACTTCATCGGCCAGAGATTTATGATGGATCTTTTTCTTTCTTTGTTCTAGTTTTTGGTATTGTAAAAAGATATCACTTCGCTCCAGCCCGCCGGAAGACAATAAGGCGACAGCTGCTGTCATTTTGCGTATAACATTTATTTTTAATTCTCACTACCTATAACCTTTCTTGGTCTTATATGTTTTGTTTTAGTGTTAACACACGGTTGCGGCATAATGTTTTTATTTAGTCCTGCTGTGAGGCTGCATTAAATAAGTATACCCAAAACTATAATATACACGACGAACACACCACTAAAACAATCACTGTCTCACCTTCTACGCGCGGAAAATCGGAAATAAACGAAACAAATAAATAACAACAAACTAAATCAGGAAACCTCATTAATTTAAATAAGTGTAATAAATAAAGCAATAATAAAATAGAATAAAACCGCGCATCCCCCCAGGACTTAAAGGTGAAGTGATAGTGATTGTGATCCCCCAGAACGTTTAGTGCATATCCACCAGGACTTTAACAGTGCATATTCAACTCCCCCCATAAAAGTAGAAAACCTATAGATGTAGGTAGACGGACAGATCTTCGGATGCTGGAGTAATTTATATTGGAGGTAAGAATAAAATTGTGGTGGCTGTACTCGCATGAGCATTGATTTGTGATTTTAAACAGATTTTGAAATAATCTAACAATCACGTTTTTGTGTAATGGCGCTAGTCGATATAATGCTCATGCGAGTGCACCTGATAATGTATTTGCTTTTGCTAATATATGCATTGTTACATGCTTTTGCTTATTCAGATGTTTATTTATATATTTATATTATATTTATATTTATTTTTACACTTATATTTTTGCCTGCATTGTATTGTTTTGTGGCTTGATTTAATTCGTTTGACGTTCTGTCGCCAATTTTTGGTCGCAGTATATATAGAAAAGAAAATTGTATATATAATATGTCAGTTAGGGAATGATAGGGAAAATTAGGACAAATTTAGGATAAAATACTTAGATCAGGGAGGACGAATTTGTAAATTTATAAAGCAGGCAAAATAGCTGGATTCACTATTAACACTTTTGGCAACTGCTTAGAAAATTCGAATCCATTTTAAATTAGCTAGCTAGATTTGGATAGTTTTAAGTCAACCTTTCAGGTCGCACTGGTAAGCAGAGTCGGCGTCTGCTATTCGGTATTACGGATTCCTCCCTCTCTCATTTTTGCTCGTCTTGTTGATCGGGCACACTCCAAAGTCAACGCTAGGGATACCATTATTTAAACCCTGTTTTTAGTTTTTGTTTCAGTCTGTTATATTTTTATTTAGGGCGGATTAATTATGAAGTTAGAATAAATTGGAAGCACGTTTATTTTTCGCATTTAAACCCAATGTAGTACCTTCAGGTGGAGCATTGGGAACGTGGTCGCAAGTGTAGCGGCCCTTATTCAAATTATAATGTGAGGATGCATCGGCGGCTCCGTGGTGTAGATGATATGCGTGTGACTACTATGCCCAAGGTTCCGGAGTCGAATCCCGACACGGTCCGCTTGAAAAATGTTAGGCGAGCATTTTTCACAAAGATACGCCCTCGTTCTGATGAGAGGTAAAATAGAGGTCCCGTGTGTGTGTTGTCACGCACGCTAAAGATCCCTACCTTGCTTGGAACAGCAATGGTTCGGCAAAATTCCAAATTTTCCAGGTAAAAGAAAACTCGCTTCCTAGCCAATGTAGTACCTTCGGGTGGAGCATTGGAAAAAAAATCACATGTGAGGATGCATCCTAATAGCAGGGATTACAAGAATTTGCGATACACATGTAAGTAAAACTTTTTCTTACCTACTGATAGTTAAATTTGTGTAATATCCCAAGATTAAAAATTTGTATATGTAGCAGGACTGAAAGCAGACTATTATACTTAGTTTTGAGTAAATTTTTGTTGATTAATATGCATGAGAGGCGTTACCATCTAAATTATTTGTAGGGAATTTAAAAAGGTATTGAATATTTTTGCCTTCATACCTTTTCTTTGTGCTATGAAAATTCTTTGGAAGAAATTGAAAAAGGAAATGTGTAATGTCTTTTTAGGTGGGGTTTCCTCTTTTTTGTGTGACATATTTTCTAATTAGAGGCTTTTTTATGGTTTTTTTCTTGTGAGTTACAAATGAGTGTTTATTTTTATTTTCAGGTGTTTCAGTTATTTTGTATTGGTAAAACTCCGCCTACTCACCGATTGAGCCCGGGCATTCTTGTATTGTTCGTCCAGTTATGTCGAGGTACGTAGCACATTATCTCTGGCCGCCATGTCTACGCTGGATTTAATGTTATTCTAATCTGTTTCTATTTCCTTAGTATAAGAAATTTTCTCGATACCTTTCAGCAATTCATTTGTCTTTTTTCAAGTCTTAGGTGGATATTTTTATCTTTTAGTTTCTCAAAGTCAAAATGCCTTTTTCTAATTCTTTTTCAAATTTTTTAATTTAAGAACAGTCTTCATAACTACGATGCTGTGGTCAGTGTCTATATCTGCTTCTGGCTAGCGTCTACAGTTTTTTACTTGAATCCTAAACCGTTGTCTAACAAGAATATAATCTATTTGATATTTTCTTATATCTCCTGGCATCTTCCACGTATATCGTCTTCTAGCATGATGTTGAAATAATATATTTGTGATGATTAAATTGTTTATGGCGCAAAATTCTCGTGCCTTAACCAAATAAATCTACTACCGCTTATTCTTAACCCTCGCCTACCACTGCATTAAAATCTCCCACAATTATTAAATTTTCATTTCCTTTTACGTATCTTAGTATGTCTTCGATATCTTTGTAGATCGCTTCTACTTCTTCCTCACTGTAGTTAAATGTGGGCATGTATACTTGTATTATTACTTTATTTACAGGTTTAGATTCTAATCTAACCATGAGTATTTATTCGTTCTTTTGTCAGTAATTTTCTACACAGTGTCCTACCTATTTTCGCATTACTATCCCCACATCCGAATTTCTTTTTTCCTGATCTTGTATGAATTATCCTAAATTTTCCACTCCAAAAGTCCTTCGTCTTTGGCCACCGAAATTCGCTGATCTCTACTACGTCTAGTGTTAACCTATCTATTTCAATGTTCAAGTTTTCTAGCTTATCTACTTGCTTTATACTTCTGACATTCTACGCTCCGAGACACAAAATGTTCCCTGCTCTTCCTTTAAATTTTCCGATCACATCCTCGGAAGTAGTACCCTCCTTGAGATTCAAATGGGAGACTTTTTTAACTCCGGAATCTTTTACTTCAGAGGATGCCATCATCTTAAATATCCATTTAAGAAACGCAGTGTACTTCGTAGGTAATGTGGTGGTTTGCCGTTGCTTTCTACATTTTTACATGTGATTTTCCAATGCTCCACCGGAAGATACTACATTGGCAAGGAAGCGATTTTTTTTTACCTGGAAAATTTGGAATTTTGCCGAACCCTTGCTGTTCCAATCAAGGTAGGGATCTTAAACGTGCGTGACAACACACACGCGCGCGCGCGCGCTCGCACACACACGGGACCTCCATTTTATCTTTTATCCGAACTAGGGCGTATTTTTGTGAAAAATGCTCGCCTAACATTTTTCAAGCGGACCGTGTCGGAATTCGAACCCGGGACCTATGGCGTCTGTTTTCCATATCGCGGTAATGTGTCTTAGGCTGACATACCTACCGACCCCTATGGTCTCTGCCAATCTAAGTACCGAAAGAGCCGTTGCCCTATTTTGGGGACCTGTCTTCATCTGGTTCCTCATTAAAAACCCAACCAACTTGGTAAGACATTTGGCTTGGCTCTTTAGCTCATTGGAACGCGCAAGCCATTCCACCTGTTCTAGTAATCTAGAACTTATCTAAGGTGCAAGTCCATTCGAAACGAAGTTAAACATTAAACAACGTGTATGTGCAATATTTTATAATAAATTAGATACGTATCTAGCTTCATATTCTAAGCTTGTCGAACACTCTGTATAACAGTATGTCATAATCGAGAGGATTAAATACGTTTTCTGAACAAAGTACTAGGTAAATTTTATTTTATTGAACGTTTTATATAATGATTATCTAATCTACTTCGATTCTTTTCTTATCAGTAATACAAGGAACAGAACCGAGCCTCTTAACGCTCGACCGAAAACTCATTTTCCTCGATAGTACGTACGTATTTGTACGATGTGTAACCAAACGTGGCTCTATTTTTTTCTACTCTTACAATTAGTTGCATATGCTCGTGGTTACACAATTACAGAATTAATATTCGAATTGCCGAGTTCAACCAGAGAATGCTTTTATGAAGTTGTAGAAAGTAATACATCGGTTTATATTAAATATCAGGTGAGATTTAAATTTAAAGTATTTATTTATAGACATTTCACTAATAAGTGAAGGTATTCTAAACTTATTCGCGTTTAAAAATCTTATAGATATACACAACAGATGGAATAATTTAATAAAAATATTTTAAGCATTATTCAAAGATATTACCTGTATCGTAAGATCAACATCGAACAAGCTTTCTTTATTTATCGTGCAATACAGTCTCTATTTTGTTTTTTACATTTCTGCAAAAAAAGATACTTGTATAATCTAAAATCACAGCAAGCAAGCAAGCAAAATTTAACTGTAGCCTTGTTAGTTAAGTATATTATTCTTATTACAAGATAAATTGTTTGAAGTAAATTTTTTTCATATGAAATTTTCGCAGTGAATTTTCCTCAGTAAATTGTGTAAGATAAATTTCCCCAGCGCTGAATTTTCTGCTGTGAATTGTAAGCCATGAATGTTCATAAAATCATTTTAAATCAAAAGTGAGTGATATTCAACCCCGACCTGATAATTCATACACACGCACACGCGCGCGCACACACACAAACATAGAATACACGCAGGTATGCATTCACACGCACGCACACATACACGCACGCATGCACTTACGCATGCAAAAAGAATAACGCTGATACTTTCGTACGAGTGAATGGGTTAATTAAAAAAAAAACATTAAATTTAGAAACCTTTCTAGTAAGGATTTTACCATACGAAGCATTTGTTATAACTCTAATCAGTAAAACAAGAATACTGCCGATACTTTCGTATAAGCAGATGGGTTAAGTAAAAAAACAAAAGCATTAAAGTTCGAAACTTTTCTACTAAGGATTTTACCAGAACAAACATTAGCGTATCTAATTTCAAATTGGATTTATCCCTAGATACGTTAGAAAAGGAAAACAAGTCACATACATGTATCGGGATACTATTCTGGCCAGCCCTCGGAAGCGAATTGACACAGCATCGCCGAAGTAGTCGGCAACAACAATGCTACTACCGTGACTGCCACAGCGGTCTACATGCAAAAGCAGTTGATCTACATCAAGGAATAATCGGGCAACGCAACAAGCAATTTAGCCTCCAGCTAAGAGCTAAACAAAAGGAAAATCTTACTAATATTAACAACTCAGGAGCGCTTATCGATACTCAACAAATCTACACATTTGATAGAGGAGAAACGTGCATAGCTCTTGGAGTAACAACACGAGTAGTTTTTACAAGTGCATCAACGCACAAGCTGCAGAATCAAAGTTTTAAAAGGAGTTCAAAATAACACGAACTCGAAAAGCAAACATCCGCGTTATCGAAACGAGATTAAAACTGGAAAAACACGGTTTTACCGGAGAATAGTAGGATATATTATTTCGACAGATCTTTAGATGGGAAACCCACTAGAACGCAATTATACGTTATCGAAAGGTATCACGCGCTCACGGATACCTAACAGGATCTTGACTAATTAATTGTAGCATAAACTTGTCGTTTTAAAACAACTAGATTTACGTTGAGAAATTCTTAGAAAGAGTATTTATTATTAATTATGCGCAGGGATTTAACAATAGACATGGAATTTATACGAACGGATAATGAACTAACAAGAGATTTCAGTTGAAAATTATGGTAAAGCGAGCTTATCTGAACAGGTACAATATATCGGGTATTGTTTGAGAATTTAATACTAGAAAAGGAATTTATGTAAATAGAATAACCAATTATTACCGAAAATGAACGTAACAAGCGTCGCATCCAACGCAGGGCGTTGTCACAACAATATATATATATATATATATATATATATATATATATTACTCATATTTAGACCAGGGTAGAAAATTAATTAATTAATTTTCTATAATTTTAATCACCGTGTATAAGGACGCTTTCTATAAAAAGAAGCAGAATTAAAATGCTCAACGTGTATTTAATTTAATTGTTCCAAGAAACAAATAGAAATTACGTGCAAGATTTATATTAATTAATTCAATTTTTAAGTAATGGGTATTAAACAAAGTGTACAAATAATAAATTAATATTTAATTTGTATTCACTAAAAATTAAAGGTTAGAAGTCAATGCCATTCGTTATTATTTTAATTGGAGTTAATTGAGCCATTAATAATATAATAAGCATAAAAGCCTGTGAAAATCCAAGGTTAAAATACCATGAAATAAAAGCTCTGAGAATTATATTAAAACGTTAATTAGGAGCACACACCTGCGTATTTTTAAAAGTCAATTTCAGTTTAATTTGAATAGATAAACATGAAAATTCTGCGTATATTGGAAACGGTCGGATGCTTTAGCACGAAATACAAAACAGCGTTTATTTAAAAGTCACGTCGTGAGTCCACGTGGACTGAAATAACCGATGGTAAAGAATATCGATTTGCACCACTAAGGCCAGGTTAGAAAAAGACGGATACAATGCGTAAAGCAGAGACACTTAGCGTCACAAGGGCTACGATTGGTTGTAATAAGATGCAGATATGAGAGGTGTTAACGTAACGATTTCTATACAAAATTAATTAGTTATTCTCGGACGTGTTTGCGAGCCGTGTGAAAATTTCTTAGATTTTCAACTGGCGCGAGTGCAAATTTTTAGAATCGCTGTGCCGGACTGTCGAAAAAGGAACATAGTATGCGAAATTCTGAAAACTGGCCGTCACGGGACAAAACCGACATACAGGCGAGCTGTTATATAAACCCGGACTTTAAACAGTTTCGCTCTCTTAGATTTTCGATTTTGATTCAATACTTTAAACAGTTTGCTCTTATATTTTGGTGATTATTGAATACTTTAAAACAGTTTGCTCTTTACGTGCTACGATACAAGTTATTATGCATTAATGCACTTAGAAAAGAAGATACAAGGTAATAAGGTCTAGTTATATTTGCGAGTATTACTGTACCAATTATCCCAATTAGCAACGATAAATGAATAAACAAAAGTAGGCAGTTTTGGGGTATAGCGTGAAAGAAGTCTGAATTTCTTTGCTATTTTTCGGGGGTGTTAATAATTAAATGTTATTCATAATCGTGATTGGATCTGCAAAACAAGATTTTGATATACTTAGACGAGTCCTAAGAAGCCCTGCAACAACTTTAGATGAATGGTGGTGTAGAAAATTTTAAAAGCGTTCAGAATCAGAAGCCGTAAACATAACCCAGTTGGAATGGTGTGATTAACAAAGGACGATGTACATTGGAGCCACGAATGCATTAACCTTCAGGTAACTTATGCTTTGTTGTTCGATTTTTGATGTTTTGGTGTGTGTTGAATAACTTTATAATTTGTTTGCTAAAAAATGGACAGTAGTGAATTTGTACAAACAACAAATTTTTAATTTTTAGGTGAAATTTTCTTGTTTAAGTAGAAAGCAGTATTTAGCAGTTTATGTTCTTGATTATGATGAAAATTTTGGGTCTGTCTTTGAGCTCAATTAGACTAACCTGTTTGATTAACGTAAAGGGGTGGGAGATGCTCCTTTTGTACTCAGACTCAGGTCTGCAAATATTGTTAAATTAATTAGTAGGCATCCTACAAAAACTTTAATTCTGGATGCAAATTAAAATGTTGACAAATTTAATCTTGAAATTTTATGATACTGAAATTTATGCTACAATTTAATTTTGAAATTTTAATGTATTATGAATATTGATGTAAATAGAGTTAACGTTGATGTTTGTGGTAGGAATGTGTGTTGTTTTTTTATGAATGAGGATGAAAGTTTTAACTAGGTGAGCAGCCGAGGCGGAAAGAGTAAAGAGGCGATTATCAGAAGAGATTCAACAGAGCGAGAATCACAGCAAATCTTGGTGTCAAATTCGAGAGGTTCGAATATCTTTTTTTTCTCTGGTGAGGTTTTTTGTAGGTTTCACAGCATCTATGACGGCCCAACGCTGGGGCTCGATTCGAAAACCGTAGTTCCCGGATTTTGGTGGAATCACAGCAATATATATATATATATATATATATATATATTACTCATATTTAGACCAGGGTAGAAAATTAAATAATCACATCAAATAATTTTAATCACCGTGTATAATGAATATTATTAGATAATACGCGTTATTAAAACCGTGAAGCATAAAATTTATTAGTTTCATTAAACATAAGAGATTTAAATCATGTACAAGACGCTTTATATCAAAAGAAACAGTATTAAAAGCTCTGCGTGTAATGTAATTTTTCCTAAACAAATGGAAATTACGTGCAAAATTATATTAATTAACCCTATTTCAAGTAACCGGTATTGAACAAAACGTACAGATAATATCTATAGAAACTTGTAAAACCCAATAAAATGCAAATCCTAGAAGTGTTAGTTAGAAGTAGGATGTTTGAACACACCTGCGTATTTTAAAAGGCAATTTCAGTTTAATTTGTTTAGATAAACATGTCGATTCTAAGGATAGTGGAAACGGTCAGATGCTTTAGCACGAAATACAAAACAGGGTTTATTTAAAAAGCTCATTCGGCGAAAAGTTTGCAGATAATTAATGTTTACAAAGAATCTTGGAGAAACCGGGCTTAATATTCACGAGAAGGTGCGATAAGGGTTATTAAACCCAGATAGTCCACATGGACTAAAATATAATCGATAATAAAGAATATCAATTTGCACCAATACGAACAGGTTAGAAAAGGAAAGAAAATGCATCAAGCAAAGACACATATAGTAAAAGGCGTGATTTAAGCAACGTCACGAGGGTCACAATTGGTTGAAAATAGGATGCAAATATCAGAGGTAGAAACAACAATTTCTGTACAAAATTAATTAGTTTTCTCGGACATGTTTGTGTGCCGTGTGAGAATTTCTGAGATTTAAATGGGGCGAGTAAAAATTCGTAAAACCGACGCGCGAGCGACGGACTGGGAACATAGAATGAGAAATTCTTAAGAATTGTCTGTTTTGAGGACAAAAGCGACGTGCCGGCTATTCGCTATATATACCGGTGGTAATATGAATTTCGGCCTCTTAGACTTTTGACTATTCGATGCGTTAAAAGCTCTTACATCCGCGACTTGATTGAAGATGTTAAACAGTGCATTTTAGTTTGATAAAATAATTTAAAGTTTGCTCGTATATTTTAGTGATTCAAAATAGTTTGTTATTTACGTGCTAACATGAATGTACTTCAGTGCACTTAGATACAAGGTAATAAAATTTAGTATCACTGTACCAATTAGCAAAATTTACAACGACAAATGTATACACAAAAGTAGGCAGTTTTGGCGTATATTGGTGAAAGACGCATGAATTTCTTTGCTATTTTTCGGGGGTGTTAATAATTAAATGGTTCAAATACGTGTCTGGATCCACGAAACAAGGGTCAGATATACACAGATGAGTTCCGAAAAGCCCAGAAACAACTTTAAATAAATGGTGATGGAGAAAATTTTAAAAGCGTTGAGAATTAGAAGCCGTAAATATAATCCTGTTGGAATGGTGTGATTAACTAAAGGGACGATGTACATTGAAGCTACGAGGACAGTAACCTTCAGGTAAATTATACTATTTTGTTTGACATTTTGGTGTGTGTTGAATAACTTTATTATACTATTTTGTTTGACATTTTTGTGTGTGTTGAATTACTTTATAATTGATTTACTTTAAATGGACATTAGTGAAATTGTACTAACCATAAAATTTTAATGTTAAGATGAAATTTGCTTGTTTAAGTAGAAAGGGTATTTAGTATTGATGTTCTGGATTATGATGAAATTTTAGGTATGTCTTTGAGCTCAATTAGACGAACCTGGTTAATTAACGTAAAGGGTGGTAGATGCTCCTTTTACTCTGCATATATTGTTATAGTAATTAGTAGGCATCCTACAAGGACTTTAATTCTGGATGCACGTTAAAATGATAATAAAATTAATCTTGAAATTCTTTTAAAACTGAAATTTATGCTGAATTTTAATCTTGAAATTTTAATGTATTGTGAATATTGATGTAAATAGAGTTGACGTTGATGTTTGTGGTAGGAATGTGTTTGTTTTTTTATGTATGAGGATGAAAGTTATATAGGGGAGCAGCCGAGGCGATTAACAGAAGAAAGTCAACAGACCAGGTAATTCAAGAGGTTTCACAGCAATATATATATATATATATATATATATATATATTGCTATGATCCTACAGAATTATTCCTGGAACTGTGATGCCCCGACGTTTGGCCGTATATTAATTTATGCTATGAACTTTCACAATTATCGATCGCCGTCGTTTGAGCGTTATTTTAATTATTGCTATGAATAAACAGGAATTTATCGTGGACCGACCTTGTGTCGACCAATAACAAAACTTGATGTGATAACGCCTTACTCGATATCAATAGCGTATTCTACTTGACTCCTCCTCTCTTTTTAAATTATCAAATTACACTCCTATAAATTTTATCATTCGGCCTCGACTAGCTTTTATCTTGAATTATAAAATAAAGTTAATTCAATTCCATATAATGAAACAAATATTATGTACAGGTTTTGAAAATTATTAAAATACACTTTTCAATCAATAAATATTCTACATAGTATTTATCTCAAAAATTGTATGCTTTTCAATCAATCTAAAGTCACCAAAAAACCAATTGTTTTTATAAAAACAAGCCTTGAACGTTCAAAACCCCTTTATCATATTATGTACTTTCTACGTATGCAAGTTCGTTGTTGACTCCCTCACACCAATTTATATTAATTAAGCAAATTCAATATTCAATATTTAAATTCAAATAGAAAAAAAATGTCTTAAAACTAAAAATCTAACCTGGTCTGTTTACTTCGTTATTTCCTTCTCGCAACCAAGATTATCGACGCATCCATTATTAACTAGAATTTTCTATGCATTATTCCATCCATTTGGATCAAAATTATTCTCTACCAATTCAGAATTATTATATACTCATTTAAAATTTGATCTATCCACACTTAGATTTTTTACATTTGAATTATTGTCATCACCCTCTGGATTATTTATTCTCGCCAGCCTCAGAATATCATTTAAATTATTATTATCATCAACCTTAGAATCATTTTCATCCGCCTCCAACTTAGAATATCATCGTTAGACTTAGAGTTGGATTTTATTCTCCCCGGCCTCAGACTTAGAGCCCTATTATTATTATATTTTAGTTTAAATAAATTCCTCAAAATCTACTTACGTTTAATCGGCAATAGAAATTTGTATTAGTTCAGTTACTGATACTACAGGTAGTATGAGATTTAAACTTTTATCTTATCGTTTTCTGTTGAAATAAAGAGGCCTAACCTCTATTTAAATTTGTCTTTGTCACTACAAATATTTTGTATTGATTATTAATTACGTTTTACTTATCTTAAAGTTTTGATTATTAAGTACATTTTACTTACCTTAAATCATTTCAAATATAATTCTCTAATACATAACCTAAAAATATGTAAACATTTGGATCTTCATGAAGTTTCTTATGGTGAAAAGGTTTATTACTTGAAATTTCATTTCATGTGCATTTTGTTACATGACATTACAATTAGGATCACTTTTGATTTACTCTCGCATTAAGTAAAATTTTGAGTTTCTAAACAAAGATTATTTATTTTGATTTCTTATAGAAATTTTCTCGTGTACGTTTTATTAAATATGTGAATTATATCATGTTAAAATATATAGCGATGTCTATTATGTTAATGACACAAGCATATATCTTATACATGCCTTTGGAATTGTAATAACTTGGGTATTAATATACATATTTAGTCGAATTTCTCTTATCATGTTTTAACTTTTGTTTCTCTAAGTTATTTTACAGTGGTGTAAACAAGTATCTTAATATTTAAATTTTAACATTCAGATATTCTCTAAACATTCCCTTACCCTGATGATTTCAAGTCTCATGCAGCCTCCGAAACCATAAAGGTCGATGCAAGCTGTGCCGAAGTATTTCTTATACTTCGTCGTGCGCTTACTCTTTTATAACATCGAGAAAAGAGTAAGGTGCAAAGGTATTAAGTAGTTAAGTAAGGTTCACATATTATATTTAATTCTCGTTTGCTTAAAACAACTATTGAACGTTGTGTGAGTTTGAATATTAAACAGTAAATACAGTGTTACGTTACAGCAGTAGTCTGCCAAAATTGTTTTGTTTAACGGTCTTAATTTTATTCTTATTGGAATATGAGTGACATGAAAGAAAGCTTAGTGGATGTCGTATCGTAAACTTGCAAGAGAAAACGTGAAAAAAGACAAACCTCTTAAAACCATTCAAAAGGTGGACAGCTTTTCAAACCTATCAAAAGGACAAATGATAGCGGAAATGGAAGTGGAAAACAAATAATAGCAGGTTGTTCGAATCAAGATTTTATATCTAGTAGCGGCTTTGACAACGTTGAAAACTATGAACAATTTAGTAAGTGAGTTTGAAGTGAAGAATAATGATAGCATTGTTGCTTTTAAATTAAATATTGAAGAAGAACGAACTAATATTACTAATAAAAGTTCAGATTTGGTAAACACAAAAACCTTGTTAGCGATAAAATATCCGATGATCCATTTGGTGGAAAATCAATAAAACGACAATTGACACACTTTTATGTAGGGGTATCGATCAAAACAAAGACTGCGACTACAAAAATTCTAGAAGAGTTTTAGGAGATAAAACAAGATCTTTAAAAAAAGAATTTTTGATAGAAAACTGATGAACGGTGAATTGACATCAAGGGACTACCTAGTGTATTCAAAAAGTTCAGGATCTGTATTTTGTGCTTCGTTCAGATTATTTGGGGAATCAACAGCACTTTCTAAATTAGCAACTGAAAGTGTATCAGATTGGAAAAATATTGGAAAAATTTTATCGGCCCATGAATATTCTCAACATCACATGAACTCTGAACTAGCTCTTTTGACTCGGAAAAAAAGCCTAGGAACTCTAGAAACCCACTATGAATCTTATGTTGGCACTGAAACAAAATACTGGAGGAGCGTTCTGAAAAGAGCATTTGCAGTTGTCAGAAAATTGGCAAGCCGCGAACGTCCCTCCCGAGGAAATGATGAAGTATTTGGGTCCATGCACAACGGAGATTATATGAACTGCTTAGAATTAGTATTTGAATTCGACCCATTTCTCGCGGAATACATTCAAAGATTTAGTAACCCAAATTCGGGAAAAACTTCCTATCTTTATTCAGTTATATGCGACGAAGTAGTCAAATCGCTAACTTCTAAGGTAAAGAATATTATAATTAGTGAAGTGAAACGAGCTAAGTACTACTCCATAATAGTGAATTTTTCACCCGATGGCAGTCACATAGATCAGTTATCATTTTTATTTTTGCCTAACCCCGGACATAAATCAGAGAATTTAGCCAATGCTGTTATGAATGTTTTGAATTGAAACTCTATTAATTTAGCTGATTGTAGAAAGCAGTCGGATGATAATGCGAGCAACATTTCAGGTGTGTATAGTGGCTTGTGAGCTCGAATTGAGGATGAAAATCCAAAAGCACTTTTTGTTTCTAGTTCGGCACATTCTCTTAATCTAGTAGGTACATGCAAGTTGCTACCCGGAAGCATGTACATTCTTTAATTTAATTCAAAATGTGTATAACTTTTTGTTGCATCTACTAAGAGATGGAAAAATCTCTTGAGTTTCAGTCAGCAGAGTAAAAGTCTCAAGGGTTTGAGTGATACGAGATGGAGCGCTCGAGAAAAGGCTTGTAAAAGCTTGTGTGAAAATTTAGAAAGTGTAAGTTTGGTTCTGGCTTATTATGAAGATGATACTAGCAAAAAGCTTCTGGTAAGATGTGAAGCTTCAGGGTTGTTGAAGTCTTTAAATAGACTCGAAACAGTATTTATGATAGAACTTTGGAGTGACATATTGGACAGGTTAAAGAAAGTAAGCCAAACGCTCCAAGAAGTAGATACTTCACTTGAACGAGTAGTAAGATTGTATGAATCGCTAATCACATTCATTGATACGCGTCGGAGATTGTTTTTGGTGTACAAAGAACGAGGTAAAAAAGGCTGTAATGTGACTACGAGTAGTGCTGTAACAAACGTCAACGAAAAATAAAACACCAAGCTGATGAAAACAGAGATTCTGAAGTTGGAGAGATAAGTTTAAGGTAGGAACCTTCTATGTAGTTCTCGATCGATTAAAATCAGAATTACTCAGGAGGAAGAACGCCTATAACTCTATAGCAGACAAGTTTTTAGTTTTTGACGAATTGCTTACTACTCCACTACAAACTGTCATTGAACGTGCTAAGAAACTTCAACCTTTATATAAAATGATATAGAAAAATTGTTTGATAATGAGTTTCCATTTTGCTGGCTTATTAAAAGATCAGAATATTACGAACACCACACTGCATATGATGCAGTACATTCGAGAACAACAATTTCAGTCAACATTTCCAAACATTGACATGCTCTTCGTATGTATTTATACACAGCTGTTTCTAACTGTTCTGCAGAACGTTCGTTTTCTGCTTTAAAAGAATAAAATCATGTGCTAGGTCGACAATGAAGGAAGGAAAACTGAATTCACTCCAATTCTACATATTGAAGCAGAACTTTTAAATAGCGAGAAAATGAACTTTGAAAACCTAATTGAAGAATTTTCATTAATAAAAGCCGTTCCGTTTATATTGCAAATAATTAAAGCTAAATTTTTATTTCTGTCGAGTTTGTTGTTATTTACGTCCGCCTCGGAATATTTAAATTTGTTAGAGTAATATTCCCACGTTTTTACTTGAAGCACGCGCCAACAAGTACCGCGAGTGATAAACGTTATTCCGCATGTGCAAGAACACAGTGTAGTGACTGGAAAATCCACGAAGCCAGAGAATCGATTTGTCGTTCGAACAGACCGCAGAGCTGTTTTACACGTTTTACGTAAAACACCTAATTAGATGAACCGCTTTTCTTCAGAACCGTTTCTAACCTTCGGTTTACTTTACGCGTACATTTTAGTCATCGTACATACTTTCATATTTAAAATTCCATATTTTAATACAATAATGTTACAATGTAAATTCCTAAAAACCCAAGTTCGAGTTTTATACGATCTTATCTTATTCTTGATAAAGGCAGGTGGCCGAAGTTCTAAGAAATCATGCCCCCAACCGCATGTCGTTCGAATGTTTGGCTATTAGCTATCTTATTGACAGTGTTAAAGATCGGTGTCGCTCACCTACGATCGCGAGGAACGGGTACAGAGGTTCACCCCTATAGTTTTAAGTTTAGTTGGTCTTCGCTATGTAGAGGGTTAACCCTAGATAGTTTAACGGCCGCAAGACACGAAGTTGCAACAATCACGTGCAAGTAATTTATCGTGTCGTGTCGAAGTCGATTGTCGGTTCTTCGAACGAAGTAGCTCCTTATTTCTGTATTTGAAGGATTTTCAAAGCACGTGGATTAAAGTATTGGTGATACTACGACGTTCTATTTACAATCAAGTTACGGATTTATTTATTTGCATTCGCAGGCAGTAGTAATTACTGAAAGGATATTATTTAGAGTAAACCCTTACCTAACGAACTTGTATAGTAGTTATATGGTAGTATAAGTAATCATCGTTACATAAATTAATGATAAGTTGTTACGTTATTCGAGGCATTCACGTTGGGCGCCAAATTTATGCTTCGTTGGCTCGTAGCCGTGCGTAACACAAAGAAAATCAAAGAAATGACCGGGCTCAATCGGAGATTAGGGGGTTGTAGAAAGCAGACCAACATATAATGTACGTGGTTGTAAGGAATTAGTAACAATACCTGCAATAAAAATAGTTAAGCAAACCTGAAAAAAAGAATAAGCATAGCAGCAATGAAAAGTCTAATTTATTCAGAAAAAAAAACGGTTTAGGTAAACTATATAATATAATCACGATAAAAGCATTACAAAATTTTTATCACAAAGTGAGGTAATATTGGGGAGTAGCAGAAACGTTTCCTCACACACCAATTAAACATAAATCAGACAAAATGTTAAAAAAATAAATAGGTAAGACACAATAGATATGAGTAATTCAGTAGTATTGATTTTTTTTCTTTCTTTTTTTCTTAATAGCAGGCAAGTTTATTGTAAAGGTATCAACACGACAAAGAATATTGCAAAACCAACGGATAGATATTTAAAGTAATAACAAGTATGAAATAGTTCAACTTACACAACCAGGAGCACCGGAAGAGTGTCTATAGAGTTGGACTAATTCGGCTACTGATAGCCTTGCAGTTGAGTTGGTGGAGCGTGGGGTGTCCATGGTTCCATCCCATTATCAACGTGAAACTTGACACTACTAGCAATTGCAGATTGTTCTTTTACTTTCTGTAACTGATCGAAAGCCTCCTGATAGCTTGGTAAGCCGGATGCACTGGTGTAGCTTGGCAAAGATTCACAGTCTATTCGCGGGGGTGGAATTTGTGGCACAACAGACAGGAACACATGCAACACACGCAACTAAGAACAATTAAAGTTAGTATAATTCCGATCCAAACATCCGTCAAGAAGTTTTCGTATTGCGGATCTGCTTCAGCAGAAAGAACTTCGTCAATTTCTGAAGCTAATTTCAGTTGGTAAAGGCATTGTTTGAATACGGGGAAACATTTAAAAAAAACACGGTCAATCTCACAATCTCGTCTTTAAAAAAATGTGCGTTCATATTTTATTTACTTATTATTAAATGCAAGGTAAATTTAACGTATCATTAATACGGCATGAGTTAAAAAAAAAGGAGTTTAAAAACCTGACTAAAGTGGCTCCTTTGAAAATTCTGTACAAGTTTATTGCACTTACTCTGATATTTAAAAAAAAGGGACCACCACACTAGATCGCACACAATTAATCCTAAGAAGAATCGGTCAAGTTTAGCAAGCAAGTTCTACAACTTTTATTTTAAAAGAAACTCAACTAAAAACACAATTAGGAAAGCACGCGTAATCACTCAGTAAGTCCGTCAATGTTCCGCACAAACACGCGTGCAGGTCGAGTAAAACCAACACGTTACATATAAAGCATACTTCCTTCAAATGTAATCAGAACTACACTGCCTACAGTTAATATACAACTTTTATTTCACCAGAAAACAACTAAAATCGCGCCGCGCTCCTTCATGAACAATTCGAAATTGATCCCGCATTAATTCTCACTATTCTCAAAAGCAGAAAAGAAACAGTCTTTTCAACGTAATTAATATATAGGAACCAAAAACAAACTACAACTCTGCACTCTAATCTGTTTATTTAAACTAGTTGTTGCCATGAACTCTTGTCGACAACTATCACGACTTCGTTAATAACATAAGGCACATACAAAACGTGAATGCACCATCATATCTAATAACTAATTACAGTTGTTTATCATTTTCGATAAGCCGGAAATCAATTTACGAATAATCCAATTTAACACTTCGTTGCAATTTATTTATTAATGAAAATCAACCTTCAAATTATCTATCTTTAATTAATATACTTTTAAAATTAATACACGCGAGTTAAATTGCATACAAATCTGAAAACTATTCGAAAGTATTTACTTTATACAAACAGCGACCCAAAAACAATGTATTTACTCATTATAATACGACGCACTCCCCAACGAGTTAATAAATATAAAATATAGAAATAGTAATTGCAGGAATGTACTTAGGAATTGGGAAAGAGCGTAAAATGTTAAAACTATAAAAATGCCCCTTACAAAGTGACTAAAAATACATTGATTGAGTACGGTTAGTGCGAATATTTGTTTTGCTTGTTTTCTACAATTATTACCCTCCGGAGGTAAATGCCGCTTCTATTATAAAGTTACCGGTTCAGTGTTGTCAAAGTACATTGACGTATATGTATTTTCTATTGCAGCAATTGTTCCTCACTCCCGATACAAGCAGGAACGTTCCAAATTCCGTGGGATTCTTTGAGTTTCACTTCTTTAATAAACCGTTTGCTGATGGTGCCGCACCTGGAGTCCAGTCCAACAGCACGGGGAAGTATGCTGAATTCCTGTGAAAGTAAACATCAGTACTGTAAGTCATTGTTATCCTTTATGAGCTATTACGGTTTTTTTTGCTTACATCTTTGTATATTTTATGACTGATCAAAGTAATTATTCTAATTTACGTAGCTAGTAAGTCACTTTAAACATAATGGTAGGAGGGGGCGAGTTATAAAACGACTTTGTGTAAATATATATTGTTGTTTATATCTGATTTGCCGTAATTAATATAGAACATTATTAATTGGTAAGTGGCGGTATTAATTTTAAGGTCCAAAAACTTGGTAATTAAAATTTTTAAAGAATACCGACAATTTTGAAATTAAAAAGTTTATTAAACCTAAATAAATTAAATTATAAATTATAATTATTTTCAGAAACCAGGGAACACATATCAGCTTGGTCAGTGAACTTATAAAAATTGTTAATTTTAGTCATACGGGTTCTTGCCCGATTTTCCCTTACCCACCGGGTCCCTTTTGAGACGAAACCTAATTAAAAATAAGGTGGTGCCACAACCTTAAGTTACGACGCCGTCCCAGTATTCTCTCCCCATCCGACCCTCCCCATCGCGGCTTCTTTTCCCAGGTGGATTCACCGTGTTTGTTCGTGTCAACCCCCCTCCATCGTTCTGTAAATTTCACGTAACACATTATTGATATAAATGGGAAACCCGCAAAAAGCAGAGCAGATGTTACATCGTTTGTTTCGTTACCACGGCTTCATAAACACCAGGTGAATGCTTTTAGTAAACGCTTGAACTGATTAAAACCATTAATTTTATGTTGTTTGTTAAATTATCACTTAATCTTATATGCAGTCCACTTCTCTCCCACAGAGCTATTCGAAATTCACCGCAATATTTTACAAAAGCAATACGAAAACCAATGTGAATGTATTATCATTAATCAATTTAATCCAACTGTATACTAAAAACTACTAGTAGTAGTAGCTATGCAATCGTAGTTGATCATTTTTATTAGTCTTTTCTTAGTTATCTCATTAAGATTAACACATTTATGCAGTTAAGATTTTTATTATAATATTGCGTTACAAAATAATGACTATTATATTAGCCAACTAAGAACTGTTCCTTTTATTTAAATAAGTGAGAATTTAATCTGTCAATTTTGTCTTTGTTTATTCCTTCAATATTGTCCTACGTCAATGGTCAATATAATAAAATAATACACATATGTATGTATATACAAGAAAGGTAATATTAAACCGTCATGTATTTTTTCGTGACCTTAGCAGTGCCACTTGTAAATTTGTTAAGACCAAAATATTTTAAGCAATATTTATTTCAGGAGGAATAAAATGTATACAAAGGATTAAAGAGGAAGAGGGGCGGATCTAAGAATATTACCTAGGGGCAGCAGACACCTTAAACCGGGCCTGCATGTTAGAAGAAGATTTACCTGGAAAGCGCCAGGTGATAGGGCTAGATACGAAATAGATTATATTTTAGTTAAACAAAGATTTACAAACCAAGCTAGAAACCGTCGTAATTATTTAGGGCTGACATAGATAGCGATCATAACTTAGTTAAAATGGTGTAAACTAAAATTCAAAAAGCGCCTCTTTTTTGGTTTAGTTACTATGATGTTACGTTTGAAAATCTGGGTACCTTGTCTGTCTCATACATATAGCTTACAAGTCGGAGGAGACGTTCTGTTACTGCTTGTCCAGCAGCTTTTACAATTTCTGTTTGCACCTTATCTGTACCCGGCGACTTATCATTTTCAGATCCTTTAATGCTAATCAAAACTCATCTCTAAGTATAGGGTATCCTAAGTCATCGTTTTGAATGTCTGATTCATGTTCTAGTGCTGTTAGTTTCTCTCCCTGCATATAAATTCTCTATATATATTCTTGGCATCTAATCACTTTTTCTACATTTTCTACAATGTGCTGTCCTTCCGCTTCTCTTATATTTTGCTATCCGGTTTTATATCCCTAAAATTCATTCTAATTAGTTTGTATGCTTCGTCTGTCTTTCCTACTTCCATCTTGGTTTGTTTCTTTTTGCACTTTTCATCGTTCCATTGTTCTTTAGTTTTCCTGCATTTTCGGATAATTTCCCATTTAAAGCTAGTTACGTTTCGGGCCTTGGAAGCGGTCTTTTAAAACTTCTTGTAAAACTTCTTGTAACAAATTTATTTCTTAAACAGATATTACAATGGAATTTTGACAAACTAATATAATTTATACTAAGTCAAAATTATTATTAATTGATTTTAAATGACGGCAGTAGCCTTAGCAAACAACAATGTTAAAGCTGAGATACTTAAGACTGACTGGCTGATCTTTATGTTGTTCCTGCTCCTCCATGTCTGTGGGAACTTGCAGAACTTATGTCTGTTTATTTCTTTATTCTATTCATTATACAATGTAACAATCTGAATTTCTAGGTAATCGCGGTTTCCTAACCATCTGTGACTTGGTCCTGCAGTATCACTTACATGTGGAATACAATGTATTCACATCCGTTCTCAGAAGTTTGTGAACTTTCAATAATCTTTCTTATTTATCCTTGAATTTATAATGTTGCATCTAACTTAAGTTTTTTAATTTCCTAATAACTTCTATTTATTTGGACATATTTAGATTGGGTGATATGTTTGTTACGTTCAATTTACGATAGTAAATTAAAACCTACCCTTTTCTTACATTATTCATGTACATAGATTGCTTCAATACTCCAACAACATCTTGTATATTTTACCTTTTTACAATAAGTACGCTTCCTAATATTTTGCATTTTAAGTTTATTTATTCTAAAACGAAAAGCTACAGTCGGATAGTGGTTTGTTTTTGGTGTCTGTTGGTTTGGCCCATATTCTTAGAGCGTATAATTACTTCGTATACTATTTCAATCTAGAGATTTTTGAAATAATGGATCATACTTCATTGATAAAGCGTGTTTCGAATCGTTAATCACACCTGTGTTTGATAACGCCGGCATGAGTGTTAATTCGTGTTATTAAACGAATCCATTTTTACTTGATTCTATCTGCAACTATACGACTGCGAGTATTCGTTGTCTTTTTCGTTATCTACGAAATTTTCGTGCATACACTGTGTGGTAATTTTCTCCGATGGACAACCGCCCCTGCATTGACCTAACTTATTTACATCTTTAAGAATTGCGAAAATGTAGCAACTAAGAAACTTTTAAGTGGGATAATTACTCTGCTATGGTATCAAGAGATGCGAACTGTCAACTCCCGTTGTGAAACTCGTTACCGAGGTCGATGACTTCATCGGCCAGAGATTTTGGGATCTTTTTCTTTTTTGTTCTTTTTTGGAAAAAGAATCACTTCGCTCCAGCCCGCCGGAAAAATAAGGCGACAGGCGCTGTCATTTGCGTATAACATTTATTTTAATTCTCACTACCTATAACCTTTCTTGGTCTTATATGTTTTTTTTAGTTTAACACACGGTTGCGGCATTGTTTTATTTAGTCCTGCTGGAGGCTGCATTAAATAAGTATACCCAAAACTATAATATACCGACGAACACACCACTAAAACAATCACTGTCTCACCTTCTACGCGCGGAAAATCGGAAATAAACGAAACAAATAAATAACAACAAATTCAGGAAACCTCATTAATTTAAATAAGTGTAATAAATAAAGCAATAATAAAATAGAATAAAACCGCGCATCCCCCAGGACTTAAAGGTGAAGTGATAGTGATTGTGATCCCCAGAACGTTTAGTGCATATCCACCAGGACTTTAACAGTGCAAAAAAGTAGAAAACCAATAGATGTGGTAGACGGACCAGATCTTCGGATGCTGGAGTAATTTATATTGGAGGTAAGAATAAAATTGTGGTGGCTGTACTCGCATGAGCATTGATTTGTGATTTTAAACAGATTTTGAAATAATCTAACAATCACGTTTTTGTGTAATGGCGCTAGTCGATATAATGCTCATGCGAGTGATAAATGTATTTGCTTTTGCTAATATATGCATTGTTACATGCTTTTGCTTATTCAGATGTTTATTTATATATTTATATTATTTTATATTTTTTTACACTTATATTTTTGCCTGCATTGTATTGTTTTGTGGCTTGTTTAATTCGTTTGACGTTCTGTCGCCAATTTTGGTCGCAGTATATATAGAAAAAAAATTTAATATAATATGTCAGTTAGGGAAAATGATAGGAAAATTAGGACAAATTTAGGATAAAATACTTAGATCAGGGAGGAACGAATTTGTAAATTTATAAAGCAGGCAAAATAGCTGGATTCACTATTAACACTTTGGCAACTGCTTAGAAAATTTGAATCCATTTTAAATTAGCTAGCTAGATTTGGATAGTTTTAAGTCAACCTTTCAGGTCGCACTGGTAAGCAGAGTCGGCGTCTGCTATTCGGTATTCCCTCCTCTCCATTTTTGCTCGTCTTGTTGATCGGGCACACCCAAAGTCAACGCTAGGGATACCATTATTTAAACCCTGTTTTTAGTTTTTGTTTCAGTCTGTTATATTTTTATTTAGGGCGGATTAATTATGAAGTTAGAATAAATTGGAAGCACGTTTATTTTTCGCATTTAAACCCAATGTAGTAACCTTCAGGGTGGAGCATTGGGAACGTGGTCGCAAGTGTAGCGGCCCTTAATTCAAATTATAATGGAATCAGCGGCTCCGTGGTGTAGATGATATGCCTTTAACACAACCCAAGGTTCCGAGCAAACCCCGACACGGTCCGCTTGAAAATTTGGCAAATTTTCACAAAGATTTCCCCTTTTTCTTTAAAATGAGAGGTAAATAGAGGTTGGTTGGTTTGTCACGCTAAAGATCCCTACCGTTGGAACAGCAATGGTTAAAATTCAAATTTTCCAGGTAAAGAAAACTTTTAGCCAATTTTGGGTTTTCGGGGAGCAATTGGAAAAAATCACATGGGCATCCTAAATAGCAGGGATTACAAGAATTTGCGATACCATTAAAACTTTTCTTACCTACTGATAGTTAAATTTGTGTAATATCCCAAGATTAAAAAGTTTGTAGCAGGACTGAAAGCAGACTATTATATTTTTGAGTAAAATTTTGGTTAATATGCATGAGAGGCGTTACCATCTAAATTATTTGTAGGAATTTAAAAGGTATTGAATATTTTTTTGCCTTCATACCTTTTCTTTGTGCTTTAAAATTCTTTGGAAGAAATTGAAAAGGTAATGTTTTTTATTTTCCTCTTTTTGTTTACAATTTTCTAATTAATTTTTTATGGTTTTTTTTAGTTACAAATGAGTGTTTATTTTTATTTTCAGGTGTTTCAGTTATTTTGTATTGGTAAATGTTCTCACCGATTGGACTTTTTGTATTGTTCGTCCAGTTATGTCGATAAACTAATTAATTCTGGCCCCATGTCTACGCTGGATTTAATGTTATTCTAATCTGTTTTATTTCCTTAGTATAAGAAATTTTCTCGATACCTTTCAGCAATTCATTTGTCTTTTTCAAAATTTCCCTTATTGGTTTTTTTTTAGTTTCTCAAAGTCAAAATGCCTTTTCTTAATTTTTTTCAAATTTTTAATTTAAGAACAGTCTTCATAACTACGATGCTGTGGTCAGTGTCTATTCTCTTCTGGCTAGCGTCTACTTTTTTACTTTAAACCTAAACCGTTGTCTAACAAGAATATAATCTATTTGATATTTTCTTATTTCCTGGCATCTTCCACGTATATCGTCTTTCATGATGTTGAAATAATATATTTGTGATAAAATTGTTTAAAGGCGCAAAATTCTCGTGCCTTAACCCAAATAAATCCTCCCTTTAAATTCTTAACCCTGGCCACCACTGCAAAAATCTCCCACAATTATTAAATTTTCCTTTCCTTTTCCGTTTTAGTATGTCTTCATATCTTTGTAGATCGTTTACTTCTTCCTCACTGTAGTTAAATGTGGGCATGTATACTTGTTTATTACTTTATTTACAGGTTTAGATTCTAATCTAACCATGAGTATTTATTCGTTTCTTTTGTCAGTAATTTTCTACACATGTCCTCCTAATTTTCGCATTACTATCCCACATCCGAATTTTTTTTTGATTTGATGAAATTATCCTAAATTTTCCACTTCCAAAAGTCCCTTTTGGCCCGTTTTCGCTGATCTCTAACTATTGTTTAACCTATCATTTCAATGTTCAAGTTTTTCTACTTTCTTTAAATACCTTCTGACATTCTAACCCTCCAACACAAAATTTGTTTTTAAATTTTGATCAATCCTCGGAAGTAGTATCCTTGAGATTCAAATGGGAGACTTTTTAACTCCGGAATCTTTTACTTCAGAGGATGCCATCATCTTAAATATCCATTTAAAAACCGTGTATTTTTGGGTGGTTTGCCGTTGCTTTCCAAATTTTACAAATGTGATTTTCCAATGCTCCACCGGAAGATACTACATTGGCAAGGTTTTTTTTTACCGGAAAATTTGAATTTTGCCGAACCCTTTTCCAAACAAGGTAGGGATCTTAAACGTGCGTGAAACAACCGGCGCGCGCCGACAACAAAACCTCCTTTTATTTTTATCCGAACACCGTTTTTTGTGAAAAATTTAACATTTTCAAGCGGACCGTGTCAATTTAACCCAGGTTTTTTCCATATTAATTAACTACAAATAACCTTTACCGACCCCTATTCTTTCCAATCCTTTAAGTACCGAGCCTTCCCATTTTGGGGACCTGTCTTCATCTGGTTTCAAAAAAACCCCCAACTTGGTAAGACATTTGGCCTTTGGCTCATTGGAACCCAAGCCATTCCACCTGTTTAGTAATCTAGAACTTATCTTGCAAATCCATTCGAAACGAAGTTAAACATTAAACAACGTGTATGTGCAATATTTTATAATAAATTAGATACGTAACTTTTCCCAAATTTAACTTGTCGAACACTCTGTATAACAGTATGTCATAATCGAGAGGATTTAAATACCTGAAACAAAGTACTAGGTAAATTTTATTTTATTGAACGTTTTATATAATGATTATCTAATCTACTTCGATTCTTTTCTTATCAGTAAATACAAGGAACAGAACCGAGCCTCTTAACGCTCGACCGAAAACTCATTTTCCTCGATAGTACGTACGTTTGTTACAAATGTGGTTAACCAAACCCCTATTTTTTATTTAAATTTTCAATTTTTACCAAACAGAATTAATATTCAATTGCCGAGTTCAACCAGAGAATGCTTTTTAATTGAAAAGTAATACATCGGTTTAATTTAAATTTTAGGTGAGATTTAAATTTAAAGTATTTTATAGACATTTCACTAATAAGTGAATTTATTCTAAACTTATTCGCGTTTAAAAATCTTATAGATATACACAACAGATGGAATAATTTAATAAAAATATTTTAAGCATTATTCAAAGATATTACCTGTATCGTAAGATCAACATCGAACAAGCCTTTATTTAATGTGCAAACAATCTCTATTTTGTTTTTAAATTTTGAAAAAAAGATACTTGTATAATCTAAAATCACAGCAAGCAAGCAAGCAAAATTTAAAACTTTAAGCCTTGTTAGTTAAGTAATTATTCTTATTACAAGATAAATTGTTTAAAGTAAATTTTTAATATTGGAAACCGCAGTAAATTTTTAAGTAAATTGTGGTAAAAAATTTTCCCGCGCTGAAATGGAAGTAACCCCATTTGTTGTTTATAAAATCCTTTTAAATCAAAAGTGATATTAACCCCGACCTGAAATTAATTCATACACACGCACACGCGCGGCCACACAAACATAGAATACACGCAGGTATGCATTCACACGCACGCACACATACACGCACGCATGCACTTACGCATGCAAAAGAATAACGCTGATATTTAAGTGAATGGGTTAATTAAAAAAAAAACATTAAATTTAAAACCTTTCCAAGAAAGGTTTTACCATACGAAAAATTTGTTATAACCTAATCAGTAAACAAGAAATAACTGATACTTTGTATTCGTTTAATAAAAAACAAAAAGCATTAAAGTTCGAAACTTTTCTACTAAGGATTTTACCAGAACAAACATTAGCGTATCTAATTTCAAATTGGATTTAAAGATACGTTAGAAAAAAACCGGTCACATTCATGTTCGGGATAATAATCGGAACAAAATTGACACAGCATCGCCGAAGTAGTCGGCAAACAAACCAATGCTTATTTACCTCCCAATTAACAAAAAGCCCTTTTGATTTACTAAGGAAAATTGGGAACGAACAAGCAATTTAGCCTCCACCTAAGAGCTAAACAAAAAGGAAAATCTTACTAATATTAAAACCGGGCCCATTCTAACCAAAAATCTCCTTTTTGATAGAGGAGAAACGGCATAGCTCTTGGGTAAAACCGGATTTAAATACCAACCAAAGCTCAAATTTAAAGTTTTAAAAGGAGTTCAAAATAACACGAACTCCGAAAAGCAAACATCCGCGTTAACGAAACGAGAAAAACTTCCGGTTTTAAAGAATGAATATATTTATTTCGACAGATCTTTAGATGGGAAACCCACTAGAACGCAATTTAAAAGTTATCGAAAGGTTTTAGGAAAATACCTAACAGGATCTTGACTAATTAATTGTAGCATAAACTTGTCGTTTTAAAACAACTAGATTTACGTTGAGAAATTCTTAGAAAGAGTATTTATTATTAATTATGGGATTTAACAATAGACATGGAATTTATACGAACGGATAATGAACTAACAAGAGATTTCAGTTGAAAATTATGGTAAAGCGAGCTTATCTGAACAGGTTACAATATATCGGGTATTGTTTGAGAATTTAATACTAGAAAAGGAATTTATGTAAATAGAATAAATTAATTACCGAAAATGAACGTAACAAGCGTCGCATCCAACGCAGGGCGTTGTCAAAAATATATATATATATATATATATATATATATATTTTTTTAAAGAAGGGTGAAAATTAATTAATTAATTTTCTAAAATTTAAACAACCGGTTTAAGGACGCTTTCTATAAAAAGAAGCAAATTAAAATGCTCAACGTGTATTTAATTTAATTGTTCCAAGAAACAAATAGAAATTACGTGCAAGATTTATATTAATTAATTCAATTTTAAGTAATGGGTATTAAACAAAGTGTACAAATAATAAATTAATATTTAATTTGTATTCACTAAAATTAAAGGTTAGAAGTCAATGCCATTCGTTATTATTTTAATTGGAGTTAATTGAGCCATTAATAATATAATAAGCATAAAAGCCTGTGAAAATCCAAGGTTAAAATACCATGAAATAAAAGCTCTGAGAATTATATTAAAACGTTAATTAGGAGCCACACCTGCGTATTTTTAAAAGTCAATTTCAGTTTAATTTGAATAGATAAACATGAAAATTCTGCGTATATTGAAAGGGTGGATGCCCTTTTTAGGCACGAAAACAAAACAGGTTTATTTAAAAGTCACGTCGTGAGTCCACGTGGACTGAAAAAACCGATGGTAAAAATATTATTTTGCACCCTAAACCAGGTTAAAAAAGACGGATACAATGCGTAAAGCAGAACCTTAAGGTAAAAGTTGGCCAATTTTGTAATAAATTGCAGATATGAAGGGCGTAACGATTTTTACAAAATTAATTAGTTATTCTCGGACGTGTTTGCGAGCCGGTAAAATTTCTTAGATTTTCAACTGGCGCGAGTGAAATTTTAGAATCGCTGTGCCGGACTGTCGAAAAAGGAAAAGTATGCGAAATTCTTAAAACTGGCCGTCACGGGACAAAAGACATACAGGCGAGCTGTTAATTAAACCCGGGCTTTAAAAGTTTCGTTTTAATTTTCGATTTTGATTCAATACTTTAAACAATTTGCTCTTATATTTTGGTGATTATTGAATACTTTAAAACAGTTTGCTCTTTACGTGCAAATACAAGTTAAATTAATGCACTTAAGAAAAAAGGATAAAATAATAAATTAAGTTATATTTGCGAAAAGTATTACTGTACCAAATTATTAAATTAGCAACGATAAATGAATAAACAAAAGTAGGCAGTTTTGGGGTATAGCGTGAAAAAATTCTGAATTTCGTTTTTTCGGGGTGTTAATAATTAAATGTTATTCATAATCGTGATTGGATCTGCAAAACAAATTTTGAAACTTAGACGATTTCCTAAAAAGCCCTGCAACAACTTTAGATGAATTTGGTGTAGAAAATTTTAAAAGCTTCAAAACGAAGGCCTTAAACAAATAACCCAGTTGGAATGGTGTGATTAACAAAGGACGATGACTTGAGGCCCCGAATTGCATTAACCCTTAGGAACTTATCTTTTTTTGGAAATTTTGATGTTTTGGTGTTGTTAATAATTTAAATTTGGTTTCTAAAATGGCCAAAAATTTGAACAAACAACTTTTTAATTTTTGGTGAAATTTTCTTGTTTAAGTAGAAAGCAGTATTTAAGCAGTTTATGTTCTTGATTATGATGAAAATTTTGGGTCTGTCTTTGAGCTCAATTAGACTAACCTGTTTGATTAACGTAAAGGGGGGGAGATTCCTTTTGTACTCAGACCATCTGCAAATATTGTTAAATTAATTAGTAGGCATCCTACAAAAACTTTAATTCTGGATGCAAATTAAAATGTTGACAAATTTAATCTTGAAATTTTATGATACTGAAAATTTTCCTACAATTTAATTTTGAAATTTTAATGTATTATGAATATTGATGTAAATAGAGTTAACGTTGATGTTTGTGGTAGGAATTGTGTTGTTTTTATGAATGAGGATAAATTTTAACTAGGTGAGCAGCCGAGGCGGGAAAAATTAAAAGGCGATTATCAGAAGAGTTCAACAGAGCGAGAATCACAACAAATTTGGGTAAACGAGGGTTTCGGAATTATCTTTTCTTGGTTGGGAGGTTTTTGTAGGTTTACAGCATCTATAGGCCCAAACGTTTGGGCTCGATTCGAAAACCGTAGTTCCCGGATTTTGGTGGAATCACACAAATATATATATATATATATATATATATATTACTCATATTTTCCGGGTAGAAAATTAAATAATCACATCAAATAATTTTAATCACCGTGTATAATGAATATTATTAGATTTGCGTTATTAAAACCGTTTTAAAAATTAGTTTCATTAAACATAAGAGATTTAAATCATGACAAGACGCTTTATATCAAAAGAAACAGTTATTAAAAAGTCTGCGTGTAATGTAATTTTTCCTAAACAAATGGAAAACGGCAAAATTTATTAATTAAACCCTATTTCAAGTAAGGTATTTGAACCAAAACCTACAAGATAAATCTATAGAAACTTGTAAAACCCAATAAAATGCAAATCCTAGAAGGTTGTTAGAAGTAGGATGTTTGAACACACCTGCGTATTTTAAAAGGCAATTTCAGTTTAATTTGTTTAGATAAACATGTCGATTCTAAGGAAAAACGGTCAGATGCTTTAGCACGAAATACAAAACAGGGTTTATTTAAAAAGCTCATTCGGCGAAAAGTTTGCAGATAATTAATGTTTACAAAGAATCTTGGAGAAACCGGGGCTTAATATTCACGAGAAGGTGCGATAAGGGTTTAAACCCAGATAGTCCACATGGACTAAAATATAATCGATAATAAAGAATATCAACCAACCAATACGAACAGGTTAGAAAAGGAAAAAAATGCATCAAGCAAAGACACATATAGAAAAGGCGTGATTTAAGCAACGTTACAGGGTCCAATTGGTTGAAAATAGGATGCAAATATCAGAGGTAGAAACAACAATTTCTGTACAAAATTAATTAGTTTTTCTCGGACATGTTTTGTGCCTGTGGGTTTCCAATTTAAATGGGGCCGAGTAAAAATTTCGGAAAAAGCCCAAGCGACGGACTTTGGGAAAAAGAATGAGAAATTTAAAAATTGTCTGTTTTGAGGAAAAAGCGACGTGCCGGTTATTCGCTATATATACCGGTGGTAATATGAATTTCGGCCTCTTAGACTTTTGACTATTCGATGCGTTAAAAGCCTTACATCCGCGACTTGATTGAAGATGTTAAACTGCATTTTGTTTGATAAAATAATTTAAAGTTTGCTCGTATATTTTAGTGATTCAAAATAGTTTGTTATTTACGTGCTAACATGAATGTACTTCAGTGCACCCTTGATACAATTAAATTTAGAACAATGAACCAATTAGCAAAATTTAAACGACAAATGTATACAACAAAAAAGTAGGCAGTTTTGGCGTATATTTAAAGACGCATGAATTTCTTTGCAATTTTTCGGGGTGTTAATAATTAAATGGTTAAATACGTGTCAACCCACGAAACAAGGGTTTCAATATACACAGATGAGTTCCAAAACCCAGAAACAACCTTTAAAATAAATTGGGATGGAGAAAATTTTAAAACGTTGAGAATTAGAAGGCCCGTAAATATAATCCTGTTGGAATGGTTGTGATTAAAAAGGGAGTGTTTGAAGTTTGAGGACGGAAATTAGGTAAATTATAAATTTTGTTTGACATTTTTGGGTGTTTGAAAAAAATTTATTATACTATTTTGGGTTTGACATTTTGGTGTGTGTTGAATTACTTTATAATTGATTTCTTTTGGGCTTTATAAAATTGTTACTAACCATAAAATTTTAATGTTAAGATGAAATTTGCTTGTTTAAGTAAAAAGGGTATTTTAATATTGATGTTCTGGATTATGATGAAATTTTAGGTATGTCTTTGAGCTAATTAGACGAAGGTTAATTAACGAAATGGTAGATTTTTTACTCTGCATATATTGTTATAGTAATTAGTAGGCTTACAAGGACTTTAATTCTGGATGCATTTAAAATGATAATAAAATTAATCTTGTTCTTTTTAAAACTGAAATTTTAATGCTTAAATTTTAAACCTTGAAATTTTAATTTTGTGAATATTGATTTAAATAGAGTTGACGTTGATGTTTTGGTAGGAATGTTTTTTTTTTATGAGGATGAAAGTTAATAACAGCCGAGGCGATTAACAGAAGAAAGTCAACAGACCAGGTAATTAAATTTAAAATAATATATATATATATATATATATATATATTGCTATAAACCTCAGGAATTATTCCTGGAACTGTGATGGACGTTTGGCCGATATTAATTTATGCTATGAACTTTAACAATTTATCGATCGCCGTCGTTTGAGCGTTATTTTAAATTATTGCTATGAATAAACAGGAATTTATCGTGGACCGACCTTGTGTCGACCAATAACAAAACTTGATGTGATAACGCCTTACTCGATATCAATAGCGTATTCTACTTGACTCCCCCTCTTTTAAATTATCAAATTACACTCCTATAAATTTTATCATTCGGCCTCGACTAGCTTTTATCTTGAATTATAAAATTAAAGTTAATTCAATTCCATATAATTAAAACAAATATTATGTACAGGTTTTGAAAATTATTAAAATACACTTTTCAATCAATAAATATTCTACATAGTATTTATCTCAAAAATTTATGTTTTCAATCAATCTAAAGTCACCAAAAACCAATTTTTTTTATAAAACAAGCCTTGAACGTTCAAAACCCTTTATCATATTATGTACTTTCTACGTATGCAAGTTCGTTGTTGACTCCTCACACCAATTTATATTAATTAAGCAAATTCAATATTCAATATTTAAATTCAAATAGAAAAAAATGTCTTAAAACTAAAAATCTAACCTGGTCTGTTTACTTCGTTATTTCCTTCTCGCAACCAAGATTATCGACGCATCCATTATTAACTAGAATTTTCCATGCATTATTCCATCCATTTGGATCAAAATTATTCTCTACCAATTCAGAATTATTATATACTCATTTAAAATTTGATCTATCCACACTTAGATTTTTACATTTGAATTATTGTCATCACCCCCTCCCCTAAATTATTTAAATTATTATTATCATCAACCTTAGAATCATTTTCATCCGCCTCCAACTTAGAATATCATCGTTAGAATTTTAGAGTTGGATTTTATTCTCCCCGGCCTCAGACTTAGAGCCCTATTATTATTATATTTTAGTTTAAATAAATTCCTCAAAATCTACTTACGTTTAATCGGCAATAGAAATTTTCATCTTCGTCGCACTATCTGTCACTTAGACAATTTTCACTTTTAAATATTATTTTTACGCGTTACTCTTAGGTTCAAAGTGACGCACCTCGGCCTTTGTTGAGTTGAAAACTGAGCTCGTTATCATTGTCGCTGTTAATATATGATTGATATCCTACTTCGTCTGTGGGCATTGCTTACAAGCCCGTCGCTAATTTTAACCAATCAAGTTTTTCCATTTGCTACACTTAAAGTAGTTTTCTGATGTAACATTCTCGTCCTCTCAAGTAATTGTTAATTGCTTGCAGCTGCTTCGTTATCAGCCCATGCGGTGTTTTGAGAAAATAATCGCTTTTCCATATTATACACAACTATCTGATGCAATTTGAATTTCAATTTTCATATATGCTTATTTATTTACGCATTTTTAATCACCTTTACTTATCAAAGTTGTTAATTGTTTGTACGCACTTACACTACGCTTCTTTAAGCTTTATTTCTCATCTCCGTATTATCGTAACTGATTGGAAATCTATTGAATGAGTGTTTAATTACCTTTATTATGCTTACTTATAAATACGCGTGCTTCTACTGAAAAATATTATTGTTTGCATTACCTAAAACTACTAAAACTCTATATACCGGGTGTTAAATATTCGTTATCTACTTAATGCATGAATTACTCATGTCTATGCTAACTATGCGTCTTCTTGTCCTAAGATGTCTATTTGCGTCGCTTAAAACTACTTATACTCTATATACAGGGTGTTGACTGCTTACTATTTACAAACTATCCTAATTACTAAGTTTTCTCCTAAATAAATGCAGTTTTCTGCTTCCTATTATGATTTCTAATTCCTGCACGACCTTTGCTATAAAATGCATCCTTAAACAACCCCTTATCACTGCAATATATATATATATATATATATATATATATATAAGTTAATATGATGAAATAATAACTTTGACTTTTGTGCAAAGCCCAAATGATCATTTCAAATCTAGATAGCAATTAAAATATGGAAAGCGCATACCACAGGAAGTAGATTGAAAATTTTAAATCAAGTCAATATGAGGTCCAACAGTAAGAAAAGCGACCCAAAAGAAAGAAAGAAACAAAGAAGCAAAACCAAAATTAAACGGAACTCTTAAAAACAGTGTAATATAAGTAAAGGCCGCCACACTTGCTCCCACGTCCCCAACCTCCACCCGAAAGTACTACATTGGGTTTGAACGCGAAAATAAAAGTGCTTCTAAGAAATCTGATTTTAAAATTAATCGATCATAAATAAAATGTATAAACTAAAACTAAAGTCGGGAGTTAAATAATAGTATTTCTAACATTGACTTTCGAGTGTGTCTGATCACAAGCAAGAAGTAGAAGGGGAAGAGGATTCCGTAATACCGGATAGTAGCTACCAGGTCTACTAACCGATGCAACCTCAAGTGTCGACTAAAGGTACCTTTAGTGCTATGGAGATTTGGCGATTTGGATATTTGGAGAATGATCCTATTGGTTAAAGTGATCACGTGACACCCCCGAGAAACGTCAAAAACACCAAATCTCCAATCTCCCAAAAGTTGATTCAAGTTCAACTTTTCTGGTTATTTTGAGATCGGAGCATGCGCGTTTGTTCAGAAAAGCACGTGATTTGTTTGTTTTGTCACAACCTTAACCTTACCTTTTCGTTCGACGTTATATAGTTTGTGTTTTGCCTATTAAACATATTGGAAATGAATAAGAAATCTGTTATTTCTTTAGATACTTATAGCTTAGTAACAAACATTGAAAATTTAACATCCAACAATCCAAAATATCAAATGTCATCTGTTAAACCATTTTATCCAAATACCCGAAGCCGAAAATACCCTAGATGATCAAAAGAGAAAATATCTAATTCCCCAAATATCTAAATAGTCAAATCTCCATAGCACTAAAGGTACCCTTAAAACTATCCAAATCTAGCTAACTAGTAATTATCGATGGATTCAATTTTCGAAGCATACACCTAATTTATTAATAGCAAATCTAGCTGTATATTCTTACTCTATAAATTTACAAAATCGTCTTCCCTGGTTTAAGTATCAACGAACTTCGTTCGTTTATGAAATCGATTTGTCGTCCGTCTGTCCGTCCGTCCGAGGCCTTTCTAATGGTCGGACATCAATGTGTGATACATCAATCGATTCAGCTCGGTGTCCTGAGCTTAAGTTTTGATGTCAGTTGAAATCGGGCCACGGGGACGCCGTGCCCCCGCGATATTCCGTCGGGAAAATTAAAATTTCAAATAGGTCCAAAATTAATGTGCGATACATATTTGGACTCCCCTAACATAGCTGAGTCGAAATATGGTACCCCCCACAAAATCTGACCACGGATACCCGACCCCCCCGAATTAATTTTTGTTTTTATCTGAATACTTATAATTATTACAACATAATAATTTTAATTTCTTTAAATTGTTTTAAAGTAAGTCTACATTTGGAAGTTCGTTGCGACAATGCCTTGCATTTTCAACTTGTTTTATTCTAAGTTCATCTTAAATTCGCCCTTAACGTTTCCTAACTAGATTATATTCTAATTCCAATCTTCCTTCCTATACATACTGCGACTGAAAAACAGGCGAAAAAATGCCAAACATAACAGATCAAGCCACAAAACAATAAAATGCATCCAAAAAATATAAATATGTAAATAAATATCTAAATATCCAAATAAGCATTAAGCATGTAACAGTGTATGAAATAACAAAAACCATCACCCAAATGATCAGTTGCACTCGCGTAAGCATTACGCCGGGTAGCGCTATCATACTAAGAACGTGTTCAATCAAAATTATTGCAAAATCTACTTACTAATACAAATCAATGCTTATATGAGTACAGCCGCCACAATTTTTATACATACCTCGAATATTATATTTCCAGGATCCGAAGATTTGGTCGTTTGCCTACATCTAATACATCTTACTGCTAAAGGAAGGTTGATATACACTGCCAGTGTCCTGGTGGGTATACTTTACTAAACGACCTGGAGGTCACAATCACTATCACTTTCGAGTTCTGTTAAGTGGTTTCACACTATTTTAGTTTCTTTGTTTAATTATTGATTTCATTTAATTAGAATTTCTGATTTAGTAATAGTCCGATTTTTAAATTTCTGATTTATACTCGATATTCTACGCGTTTAGGTTGGACAATGATTGGTTTAGTGTGATGTTCGTCGTACATATTTAGACATCTGGACATTTGTTTTTGGTTTTTGTTTTTGATTTTTTTTTTATTTTTAATTTTTAAGTTATTTCATGTCAAGTCAAACTACTGTCACAAATTTTTCAAACCGTCCCTCCCCCTTTGCTTCGACTTACGCGTGGTTATCGCGATCCAATCTCTTAACTCTTCCTGCGAATTCCTTAAGAGCCGCCCAGAACGCCCTCTGGTTAGCTACCTCCCGGACTTCTTCTAGGCTCTTTGGCCATTCTAGTCCTTCAACACCTAGTTTTCTATTTGTTAACCCTCGGTTTATTATCTCGAGTGGGCAGTCAAATAGCACGTGCTCGGTGCTTTCTGCGCTCTCACTGCATTCGCAGCGGTTGTTCTTGGTCAAGCCGAAAATCTTTGCAGGTAGGTTTTCAGAGCATCGTGCCCTGTTACTAACTGCACCATCTTATGATCGAGATTCACCTCCATTTTATCTATGGCTTCTATGCTTGGTATAAATTTGTATGTCAACCTACCTGTAGCAGCGTTGTTCCACCTCTCTTCACACTTTTTCTTAATTAGCGACTTCGGTATCGTTGAAGGCAATTTAAGAAACTCTTCTGTTTCTGACTCTTTGGTCAAATCATCGATTGCCATCATGCTACTTAATCCAATAAAACTTCAAACTTCGAAATCCAAGTGCCGTATGTACAATCCTACAGACGTCCCCATAAAGATCTGTCAAGACAATTTATATTTGCCAGAACAGTCGAGACCGATTTGATATCACTGATGCTAGAGTTCCCCCTGTTTCCGAGTGGTTGATGACGTAATCTATACCTTCTCTTATAGCTACTATCTCGCGCTGAAGAATTGTGCTCCAGCCCGCAAGTTTAGTTTGGAAACGGAACACTTCCCACTTAGCCTTATACACAATGCACGCCATTCCTGCCTACTCATCATCCATTCGCGATGCAACCTGTATAGATCATGATCCCGGTCACGTTTTCGTCGCTTTCAGCAAACTCGATCCCCTTGATATCAGCAAGATGCCCTATCTCAGAAATGAAAGTCTTCCTTTCAATCTCCCTACTGCCAAGACCAACACTTTCAACAACTTCCCGCTTTTTCGCTATATTTACTCCTTGGCAACATATTCGGTTGGAAGAATCTTACTAATCACTAAGACCGGCTCAGTAGAAGTAGTCCTGTACGTCCTCGCCACTCTGAACGCAGTTATGCGCTAAACGCTAGTCAATTGTCTTATTTCCTTGACCAAACAGATATCGTATACAGTATCGCCGGTTTTATTGCTCCGGCGTAAACTGTCATCAACGATTTGTCTCTGAATCCACAGTTTGTCTTTGCTATTGCCATCATTCAATTGGATATTTCGCTACTCTTACTTTTGACTCACTGCACGTGAGGCTTCCAATTCAATTTGTTGTCTAATTTAACACTGAGGTATGTAATGACTTCCTTAAACGAAAACTTTTCCCCTCCTAGCCCTAGTCTATGGGGACATAGTCCTAATTTTGTTCCGAAATAAAGTGCTTCCGACTTTGTTGTGTTAAATTTCAATTTGACCTTCCTTTACCATTCATACAACCTGCACAAAGCCTCGTTCGGTTTGTTCGTATCCCCATTAGCAATCTCGACCAATTCACTACTATATAAAAAGAAGGTATTTTAAAAACAATCTTACAATTTAAAATACGCCAACTTTTAATAATTATTTTATAACAAACAAAAACTATACAAGTCTAACTATTAAATAGGCATAGAATAAGTCAACCATGACAACACAGCATTTATTCGTATTGTGACGTCATCCCATATTTATCGTGAATAGGGTATATATCCTAAGATAAGTCGCGTCCGATCAATTTCTTAAAATTAGAGGTGCAACTCTGTAAGGGATAGTTTGATCTGAAAAATTTCAACAGTTTTAGATTGCCCAAGAAATTCTGGTTTAGCTTAAAGTGGAAAACAATTATTCGAAATGCCCTAAAAAATTAGAATGAGGTGAGGCACGTAAGTGCCCTATTCCCGTTAATTTTTAATTTGTACATCGAAGAGGCAATGAATAATGTCAACTGCAGGATGGCATTTGGAATTATTATGTAGAGACAAAAGATTGATATGCTTAGATTTGCAGATGATATAGCGGTACTAGCATCTAGCAAAGAAGAGTTAGAAACTACTCTTAATGAAATGGAAACGGTTCTAACAGAGAGATGCGGTATAAAAATTAACAAAACCAAAACTAAAGTACTAGTATGCAGAGGAGGAGAAAATAAATCAAAAATAAGAATACAAATAGGTAATAAGAACTTACAAAAAGTTAAGAAATTTTGCTACTTAGGAAGATGGGAAAAGTGAAAAAGATATAAAACAAAGATTAGAACAAGGCCGTTCTGTATTTAACAACGAAAAGCATCTATTATGTTCGAAGACAACAAACAGAAAGGAGTCAAAGATTGCTGAAAGCAGATGTGTGGAGCACAGCACTGTACGGCTGTAGAACTTAGAGAGTAGGAGATGCGGACAGAAAAGTGAAAGTCTTTAAAATGTGGTGCTACAAACGTATGATGTAGATATCATGGACAGACAAAATATGAACAGAGAAGTTCTAGAAATGGTAGTTGAAATAAGAAATATTGTGAAAAACAGTAGAAAATAGAAGATGGGATGAAAAATCACATACTAAGGTATAAAGGAATAGTGCGGAATATATTAGAAACAGATAGGAAAAAGACAAGTAGAGGTAGACATAGGTTGGTCTGTTCCACACAAATAGTGAAAGATGTAGACTGGGAATTTAAGAGAAATGTGTCGGTTGGCTCAGAATAGAAATTAATTGAGGTACGGGTTCGACCAGTTCCAAGATGGAAACCTAATGATGAAAAAGTAATTGTACTTAAATTTAATGATCATTGTAAACAATTACAGACGTTGGTTTTGCAATTTTCTTAACAAAGGTTGGTTATGCAAAAGGATTAATATAAAAACTATTAATTCGGCAAATGTCTAAATGTTGGAGGATCATTATAGCCGTCAGGTTGATTAACCCCCTGGTGAAATAGAGTATATATTTAGACAACTATAGAAGAGGTGCCGATCTGTATCTAACAAGAAAGATCAGCTGCTATGTTCAAAGACAACAAACTAAAAACATAGAAGTTGAAAACATAAGTGGAACACAACACTGTACGACTATGAAATGGTGACAGTAGGAGAAGCAGATAGGAAAAAGATAAAAGCCTTTGGAATGTAGTACTACAGATGAATCATGATGATAGCTTAAACAGAAAAGTTAAGAACAGAACGGTTCTAGAAATAGTAGTAGAAAACAGATATGTGTGGAAAACAAAAAGATAGGGAAAATAGAAGGATAGGACACGTTCTAAAACATTAGGAATATTGCAAGATATATTACAAACACATATAGAAAAAAGAGAGGTAGTGATAAAACTAGATCAGAATATCGCACGCAGATAGTGAAAGATGCAGACTGGAAATTTCAGGGAAATGTGTAGATTAGCTCATAATAGGAAACAATAGAGGTACGGGTGTAACAAGTGCCAGGACTTCTAAGACTCAATCCTATCAAAAAATCCTCGGGTGAATAAATTAAAGTTATTACAAATACTTTCTCTGGATTATTATTAGATGTTGATGATCTCAGGGGTCGCAGTCCATTCTGCTTTGTCCTGTTAGAGTCGCTGCTTCTACAGGTAGGGTTTCACTAAAGAGACGATGGGATAGGTAAAAATGGGTGGAAACAAAAACACTGCGTCGGCATTACCCAGTAACGGTACAATAAGTTTATCGATAAGACAGATGTGGCGGTACGATAGAATCTACCGAATTAATCGGTGGTCTTCACCATAAATGTCTTCTCCCACCAACTGAGATTTATGTACTTCTCCTTGTGTTTGTGGGAAGATGAACTTCATTTCACGTCAGAACCCTAAGTGAGCGCTTACGTTTACAAAAATAAGCAATTGGCGCTGGGATCCGTGTGAACGTTACTAATACCGGGGTTTTATAACATCAACGGAATTGCACTAATTAAACGGGAGTTTTTACAAATATTAAAATAAAGTCCCTAACTTCTAAATTAATAAATCTAATTCCTAAAAGCTTTAAAATAAAACGCAATAGATTGACGACCTAATGATAATGATTATTAAAAAAAAAAGAGTTGTCACACTCACGTGATCACTTGAACTCTGCATTGTTACGCGTTAATGTATTAATGGTATGCAAATTTTGGCAAAACTTGGTACAAACCGTATATAATAATTCGCAAAATCAATTTCATTTGCATTAGTAAGAACGTCGAATTTTTGTTATCAGGCAAGGTGCCTATATCCGTAATTTTGTGTTCCAAATAAGTAACTTCTTTTTTTTGAAAAATTTGCATTTTTCAGGATTTAATTTTATATTAAATATCCTACATGTTTGAAAAACCCTTTTGCGATTTGTAAAATTGTGATTTATGGAACGACCAAGAAGAATTAAATCATCCATGCATAAAAATGCTTTTCTGGGGTAACATCCGCCGTCTCAGTGGACATCATCGTTTGAAAACTATTAGTACTTACTGATAGGTCAAAAAACGGTTTACTATAACAAAAGAACCTAAATCTCCACTAAAAGAAGTAATATTTTGAGAGTTTTCCTCCAGTGGTACCTGATGAAACTTTGAATGTAAGTCAACCCCCCCAAAAACCATTTTGTTTGATCTAATTGGTCTAGGATATCGTGTATTCATTAAAGAGGAAAGTTATTTGCTATTAATTTTTTATTTGTCCTACGAAAATCAACGACAAATTGTTACGAATTATTACTTTTCCCATTAGGTGTCAATTATTACATTAACTCCGGGCGTAATTTATTACGTCCACAAATTTGGTCGTAAATTATTGCCGTCAAACGGTTATAGACAGTAATTAAAAACATGCCAAAGGTTTACCTGACTTAATAACTAGAGACAAGGTACCCTCCGCTCTTCGGGTAGATCCGAGTTTCATGGAGTTGATATCTTATATTTGGTTCAGATTCTTGCCGCGAAATGCATTAAACCTATACTTTTAGAAAGAAGAAAATCTTAAAACCAAAACCTAATCTAAACCATCAACAACTACTTGCCACTCCTAATTTTCTTGCTTTCAAGTTAAATACAAGACATTAATAAATCTCAAATTATTGGCAACGTTGTTCATGAAAACAAAAAAGACGGTCAAACTTTGTGCTATATTTCCAAAATACGTTTATTTGATACTTTTACTAACCTAAATATTATATTAATAACTTGGCATCTCAATTCACTAATTAGTCCAACCAAATAATTGTTTTCATTTAATTACTGTCTTATTATTGAAATACTCACAATTAACATTTAAAAATTCATAATATCGTTTTTAAAACGTTACCTAAAAGTACTCACTTTTTAATTCTAAAATTTTCAACCACCATAAAAAAAATTTCTTATTATTTAGTAAAGTTCCAAACACAGCAGCTCTACAACTCAACACATACCCCACAAAGTTTTAATTGAACGGAGGAATTCTTACCTTTTTGTTTCAAAACAGTTTTTCGATATTAAATCCGCACGTACGTGTTGAACATACTCTACCACATGTCTCTTACCGCCTATTTCCTTCGGGATTTCTATACACTTATTCGTTGAGTTCTGTACACTTCCATATACAACTTCTATCAATCCTCAACCTCCTTTGTGCTATTTGTGCGTATCTCTACATTTTTAATGTTTTTAGGAAAGCAGTTCTATATAAATATCTTCTATCACACACGCGCGCACACACGCACACACATGCACACACACGCATACACGCGCACACACGCATACACACACACCAGTTCTCTTCACGCGTATCTCTACATTTTGATGTTTTCATGTCAGCGAGTACATTATAACTGACTAATTCTACTTTTGTTGGGTCCAACAAACCTATTGTCCTTTGACTATAAACCATACTTTATGGTCAGCGTCTGATTGATTCAATGTTTCAGGTTATTTTATGCTTATTTAACACACGACAATATTTTGAAATAGAATCTCTCCAAAAATAGCATCTACAGGATTGGAAAATCCGAATTTATAACATGAAAATTATGCGATATTTTGTAGTTATCAACATTTGGAATTATTATGGAAAGACAAAAGATTGATATGCTTAGATTTACAGATGATATAGTTAGAAGCTGCTCTTAATGAAATGGAAACAGTTCTAACAAAGAGATACGGTATGAAAATTAACAAAAACAAAACTCTGGTACTAGTATGCAAAGGAGGGGAAAATAAATCAATAACAAGAATACAAATAGGTAACGAAAACTTACAAGAGGTTAAGGATTTCTGCTACCTAGGAAGCCAAATAGCGCAAGATGAGAAAAGCACAAAAGATATAAAACAAAGATTAGCACAAGATCGTGTTAAATTTAACAAGAAAAAGTAACTACTGTGTTCAAAGACAACAAACAGAAAAAAGGAAAAGATTGCTTAAAACATATGTGTGGAGCACAGCACTGTACGGCTGTAAAACCTGGACAGTAGAAGAAGCGGACAGGAAGAATATAAAAGACTTTGAAGTGTGGTGCTACAGACGTATGATGAAGATATCATGGACAGACAAAGTTAAGAATAAAAAGGTACTAGAAATGGTAGGGCAAGAAAGAAGTATGTAGAAAACAGTAAAAAATAGGAGGGGAAGGATGATAGGCCACACACTAAGGCATGGGGGAATAGTGCGGAATATACTAGAAGCAGAGATAGGAAGAAATAGAGGTAGAGGTAGACCTAGGTTAAACTATTGCACACAGATAGTGAAATATGTATAGGTTGTGTGAATTTCAGGGAAATGTGCAGGCTATCTCGAATAGAAATTAATGGAGGTACGCATCGAACCAATTCTAAGATGAAAAACCTAATGACGAAAAAAATAACTGTACTAAAATTTGATGTTTTTTATAAGCAACTACATGTATTGTTTTTGCAATACTCTCAACTAATGTTAATTGTGCGAAAGGATTTACTGGAAAACTATTAATTCAGCAAATGTCTAAGTGTTAGGGGATCCTTGACAGCTGAATCTAGGCCGTGAGAATTTCAGGGAACAGTGTAGGCTAGCTTAGAATAGAAATAAGTAAAAGTACGCCTCCAACCAGTTTCAAGACTGAAAACCTAATAACGAAAAAAGTAATTGTACTTAAATTTGATGATTATTATAAACTACAGGTGTGAAAGAATATATTGGAAAACTATTAATTCGGCAAATATTAAAGTGTTGGGGAATCTTGGTAGCCGCAGGCTGCTTAATTCCTTTCCCATACTACTGAATATCAGGGAAATAGAGTACGGCTGTGTTTGAAAGCATTGAAAGCGTATGTGTGGAGCATAGCACAGTATGTCTATGAAATAAGGGCGGTAGGAGAAGCAGACAGAAAAACAGTAAAAGCCTTTTGGAATGTTGTGCTTCAGATGTATGAGGATGATAGGCATGGACAGACAAAGTTAATAACAAAGAGGTTATAGAAATAGTAGGGGAATAAAGATATCTGTGGACAAAAATAGAAGTAATAGATGAGCAGGATTCATTTTAGGGCATTTTTGGGGCAATAGTGCAGAATACATTACAAGCAGAAATAGGAAAAAGTAGGTAGAGGTAGACCTAGATTAGACTATTGCATACACATAGTGAAAGGTGCAAACTGTGTAAATTTCAAGGAAATGTGTAGGTCATGACAGAATAGGAAACAATGAGGATACGCGTCTATCCAATTCCAGGACTGAAGACCTAATGATGATGATATAATATCTACAATTGAATGTTTAATTTAGAGGAATATTTTTATAAAATGTTAAATATGCTACTATATAATATTCTATGTGGAAAACGGCGTTCACAGAATAATAAATAATACTTAAAACAAAATTTTCATTCATTATACATAATACTAATAAAATTACAAGAACTGAACTTTTCCTGCTTTCACATTAGCCAAATTTGTTATGAATTGTTTTGTGTCCAAAGTATTTAAAATTTCATTCTCTATTACAAGAATAGATAAATTACTTAATTTTTGTTGTTGCATTGTTGATCTTAACTAGTTTCTTTATGATTTTTAAATTAGAAAAGGACCTTTCACCAGATGCAACCGAAACCGGTAGGGTAAGTATAATAATTTTAACGCAATAGCTGTATTTAGAAAAATTGAAATTAAATTATTTATAAAAAAAATATTGCAAAAGGGTATGTGGTTCGCAAACTGATTTTCTAGAAAATGCAGTTTTAAATCATTAATTTCATTATACAAATCAATTCCATCAATATTGGTATTATTTTTTAAATCATCTTTAAGTTTGAGATGTAAATCTATGCGATACTTCATCAATTCTTCTTTAGAGTAACTAAATAATTTATTGAAAAAGCCAAACACGTCAAATGTTTCTAACTCTTCCAATTTATTTTTTTAAAGAAATTAAAGTCCGATGTAAAATTCTAAAAAAATCCCCGCTTTGAAATTGGCTATGGGGTCTAATACACTTCATCACGCTGTTCATATTCAAATAGTTTTGGTCTTCGTCTTGGACGAAGAATATTAATTGGTGTGTTACAGGCAGAAAAGCTACTAAGTATATATTTTTTTTCATTAAAATTATAAAATGGGGGCCGCCTGTAAAACAAAAATTAAAAGGGGTCACCGGCACTAGCTAGCGGAAAGTCGTAGATCGTATAGAGGGTTAGAATTTTGCAGAAAGGGTTAAATGAATATATATTATACAACAGAAAAAATTTGGCACTTACCTTGAAGACAATTACCAAGGGCGCCAGACAAGTCGAGAATGTCCAATGTTCATACAAGACCTTGAGAGACTTGTCATCCCAAGGAGGACAATTGTTTCTTTTAATCAAATCTTACCTTTTTGACTACTTATGCAACTTTTATGATCAAAAATAAAAACAAACTATTGACTTAATCAACGGCAAACAAAAACTATTTAATCAACAGAGCATTAAATGTGAACCTTTGTAACATACTGTTTTAGTACAGTCGGTTATGTAAAAATAACTCTATTATTTCTCCAATTGGTTTATTTTCTAGTTTAATTTTAGCGTCCCAATTATTAGGATAACGGTGTTGTAGCATAAATATGTCTGCGATTTTAAACGGCTTCAAAAGCTCCATTCCCAAGTAGCCAGAGCAGGGTTCTTGGAAAATATAATCCAAAGATTTAATTAACATTCCCAAGGTACGAAGCTTTACTTGGAAGGCACTTAACGTGTCGGATTAGTAGTATCTACTGATAGATGTCAATCAAGTAGCTAAGACCCTAGTTATGTATAAAGCAGCCCGAGTTGTCTGAATAATTTTCAATTAGTTTGGGTACTTAACTAAAATTATAGTTTCGGAGTTTTCTTGTGAGGGAGATTTTGGCTATCCTAAAGCAATTGTTAGTTTTAATTAACTTTTAAGATTTATGACAGGCTTAACCTTTTCGAGTATGAGAGCTAAACTGGACTGAGTATTTTTCAATTAACTTAAAGGTATATAAGGAGTTCAGCGTGGAATGGAAAGGGCTTTTTTATTTCGATACTTCCGACAGACAGGTGGTTGATTTTTGTACTTCTGAAAGTAAAGTGTGTGTGTTTTTTATTTTATTCTGAGTAAGTACTTTCCCAGTTACTAAAACAGAGGTTATTGTGTTTTTTTAAATCATGAACTCAAGGGTTGTGGTATGAATAATGTATCCGTAATTGTTTAACTAAATTGTGCCGACGTTCTGTAAAAATACCGACGTTCAGATTAAAGCTCTGAGCTTGGGCTTAAGTTGAACGCGTTGAAATTTTAATCCTTGAGTACTTATTTCGGCAGACTGCGAGGTTTCAGCAGGGTACACCGCTTCATTGTTATTTCGACGATAGCCTAGGGGCTCACGCAATAACTTAGCAACGAAACCTACCTGATTACGCAATTTTCAGGTCGGGTAAAGTAGTAAAGGACTCTCGTAGTGATAATCTTTGTGTGTACTTGAATGAGTTCTGTTACAGTAATAGTTGACCGGTGAAAAGGTCGTTTCTGTCCCGTTAATTGGAGACACCCTTGTTAACTTAGAGCGTGGGTCACAGTAGGTAACTTTATTAGAATACTGTATATATAATTAAGTATTGTATTGGGGTGTTTGAGCCCGAAATTAGTTCTTATATCCTTAAAAAGTAGACTAGTCCTAAGGAATTTAGACATTAATTTGGTTTACTCATATAGTGTTTAGCTAGCCGAGGACTATAAAGCTCCACAGTAGTGCAGTGTTAAAATTTTCTGCTTGCGTATTTGTGACACTCTTTTCCCATTTTCAAGAACAAAGTGCAACGAGTGATAATACCATTGATAAGGTCCTTTTACCCGGTGGCGCTCTATTGTATATCCAAATATTGTATATATTTTGTACTCATATGTCATTAGATTAAGGTTTAATTAGTTGTACAGTTAATAAAACAATCTAAATTTATAGCTTAGTGTGTTGTAACTTAATGAACCTCACCCTCTCACCGACTGTAGCAAGCTTGCGAGTCCATGTTCCGAAACGTTTGGGTACTTTAGATTTAGGGGTCATGCCCTATTATTTTATTGGTAATTTGATACCCTCACGAGGCAGATTTGTATATTAGTTACACCTTATTACGTTCAAAACCCTGCAAACAAATTTTCCTGCATTTATTTTTAAAATGCCCTAAAATTCCTCAACAAGCTCGATTTCCCACCATTTGAATTAGTATTATTTAATAAAATTTTTCAAGTAATTACTCTATACAAAGGTTTGCTTTATAAAATCAAACAGCTGCCTAGGAAACATTGCGTTACAAAGTAGTTGCAGTATTTCCGAGCACCTGCAGTGATTACATTTTAATTAAAAGCTGCAGCTTTCTTCTAAACGATAAGACCACTTACACCCTGTCTACATCTGCTTACAATGGATTTGTTATCTAGTATTCTGCAACTGTTAAGATGTTACAAAGTAACAAAATTGTTTTTCTTTGTTTAAAACCCTTTGATAATTGCGTTATCTGCTTGTTGGCAAACTGCTACAGTTTGTATTTCGGCAGCTGTTGTCTGAAAATTCTGCACACAAAGTAATTCGGCGATATCTTTGAAAATCAAATACCCTACCCCCATACATTATTCTGGCCTTATGAAATAGAGACCGTGCTTTGAAAGAGACTAATACCGAAAAGATACATGATGTAAAATCGCGCTATTAGAAATGCTTTCTGTGCTTGTATAAGTGAAGTTGGTGGTTCCAGCATGCAGCCAGCCCATAAGAAATGCAGCCGCATTTTCCAGCCGATGAAACCAGCACGGAGCTGATTGTTCAAGGTACAGTTTCTCTTTCGTAATTCTTTTATGCTGCTGTGAAGAATAGACTTTTCATTTGCTGCTATTGCTTATAATTATCCGATAAATTGGCACCACCCTTACAAAACTTACATGCACGATGTACGAAAAACTAGGTTATTATTCTATAAATTAAAAATTAATTAATCAATGGTTATGTTGGAGTCCGTTTTACTGTTTCTTTTGTCTTTCTGAACTTATGCCTCAATTTAAAAGTATTTAATATATGATTAATTTAAGTTAGCGTGTCTAATTTTAATGTTATATTCTTTCTGAGGAGGTGCACTTCACAAAGCAGCATGTACATATAATTTAGGTATATTTCTTTTTCTAGATTTACTGTACAGTTTATGCTTAATTTTCTTTTATATGTATATAAAGTACACCATTAAGTAAGTATTTAGATTATAAGATGTTATATTTGATTACCAATTTTTATATGTTATGACACAATCACGATTACGCAACTTATTTATTTTATTGCTTTGTAAATAATCTTCCAAGATTCGATGTTATCAATAGAGTATCTCAGAGGTTTCCAATGTGTTTTTGTTTTCACCCACGCCCCTCTCCGACGTTTTTGAGCTAGCCCAATTCTGCCATTCTATCCCCTGTTCTGTTGCGGTATTCGGCGTAAACGATTTCTCTACTTACTTTTACTGTTTTCTTTTGTGTTTGCGCGGCATATCGTAACAACCTCTTACATTAGAAAATTTATTGATCTTAATTTAGAAATTTAATTGAATGGTTGATATGGAATTCTGATAATTTTATGTACATAAGTAATTTCCAAGCATTTTATATGGAAGAAAACTTTTACTATAAATATCGCAGTAAATTAATCCTACGGTTTATGGCCAAAACGTCCTAACTAAAAATTCGTCATGCTAGCTTAAATATAAAAACTTACTTAGTAAAAATTATCAATTGTTTGATGGCTTGCCTTCCAATCCAGAACAGCTCTTAAATTGGGGGAGAGAATTTCGTTTGTTGCTCTTGTTCTTCGCAACTACTCAAATAATTCAATGGCACACGTATCGGGCAAAATCTTGTTGGTAGCTTAAGTTGTGCATACACGCACACCTTTTTATTATATACTTTAATATCACTTATAAATCCGCGAACACACGGGCATAAACCCTCGCGAACTGGATGAGTTAATTACTCCTTTCCACTTTTACTATCGTGATACTAAGTTCGATATCATATCTGCTACGCCGGAAAACGCTACCAGAAAATTTCTCTGGCTATGTTTCTTTCTACGTTTTTAAAACTGAAAACTCCATTGGAATCTCCTCTCTTGACTAAAGCCTTAAATTATATATATCAACCCTACTCTTAACCATCATCTACGTCATATTTCTGTTATCCAATGACTATTAATAGAACCTCCCAAAAACAAGATTTCAGAAAACAAATCCAACCTCTTTCAAGATGAATGCCACGGGTAACAATTATTTTTCTAAGGGTTTTAATAATTTGTACATTCTTGAAATTTTAAGTACTGAAATTGTTGACCATATCTATTGGCGACAGTTGTCTGCCATTGACAAAAGCCCGGATAACCTAATCCGAGCCGAAATGGATTTAAATACAATGGTTTTCTCCAGACTACTTAAAATTACTTGCAATCTTTGAACAAATCAAATTGGAAAATAGTTTGGCTATTTGTAATGTTTCGTTTTCTATAAACTCTTGTCAATCACTGAAATATTAAGAAAATTAAGTTTTACAACTGAAAATTGCTTTTTTTTTGTTTACGGTAAAAGGTAATATTCTATTTAAATTTATCAGATTCCTTAATCTATAACCGACATAAGTTTTAAAAGAGTATTGTACCTATTAGGTTTGCAAGGTAGGACTATTAAATTATTATGACAGCCGCTGGAATTTATAATATTTAACTTGAGATCTTTATTATAAGGGATGCTTACTAAAATATATCGGTAATTTATCATGGAATTTTGCCTATAAGTAATACAGGTTAATGAAATTTAATCAATTAATTAATCTGTTAATACGTTAACATTTCAAAATAATGTTACAGGTGGGAAATCAGTTTTAGCGTTGAATTCACGAGACATCTTGTTAGCTTCTTGTGAAACCATTTCGAAGGGTCCACCCGTGTAATATTCCATGGAAAGCCAAATATTAGCGTGATAAAAATTTGATAACGGTAATAATTCTTTTTATTACGTTACACCAATGCTTTTTTCGGATTCCAATAATCTCAGTTGCATTTGATTTACAGTGGTTTTAGTTTGTAGCACATTATTTAATTGAAGCCATGAGTTGGCATTTTTGTTGAGTACAATGCTAGTCTGATGTCCTTTTAAAGTTAATGATCAATGCTGCCAATCAGAAAAACCATTCAAATCAGATACACTACTTACAGTTATACCAAAAATTTTACAGCAACAGTAATAGATTAAATCTTTTGAAATGGAGTAAAGAAGTCGATCGCTATTAACTTTTTCTTCATTAGAAAGATGTCTGTAATAGTGATTATTACTAAATTTTCTTCCATGACTTTTATTTTATTTTTATTTATTTGCTTCCTCACTGAAAGTAACCGTGAGTAAGATGTGTATGTGTGTGTGTGTGTGCTTGCGCAGGTTTGAGGGCGTGTGTTATGTTTGTGTGTGGTGTGTGTGTATGTGTGTTGTGTATGTGATGTTGATATTCGTGTTACGTTCCCACTCTAGAACCAGGACCATCGGCAGCCGGATATTCCAGTTGTCTTGCCTTATCAGTCCGGACCATCGGCAGCCGGAAATCCAGATGTTGAAAAGGTCTTCTAGAACCAGGTGTGTTATTTGCATCCGCCTTGCAACCCCCAGCATTAGGACCATCGTCAGTCAGAAATCCAGTCTTCGGGGAAGAATGCTTAGCAAATGTACTTGAAGTGTGTTTGAAATGTTAATTTGTGTTTATGTTTGCCCAGGTTACCAAAAGGAGGTTGGATTGAATTGGTATAATCTTGTATGTTTGAACTTGTACTATTAGATAAAATGCTAGTTCTCGTTGGAGGAAAGGATTTGTTTGTTGTATTATTTTCCTCAGGTATGTGTAAGTTTGGTTCTTAAAATTTAGCGTTAGTAAAAAGAAAATTCCCTATTCTATTACTTAAGATTAACTTATAATACTACTGTTAGTTATTATTTGTTAAAGATGGGGTTGCTAGTATGTGGAAGCACACAAATCTTACATATTAGGGGGTTAAGTTGTTTTAAAGGCGGATTGAAGTTTTGATCTTGTTGCTTCTGGTGTCAAAAGTGGAACCTTGAAATTCCAGGGGATTGGTCTCTGGTCTCCGGGGCAGAGCTTTGGTTCAAGGAGAGATGGTAATTGTATGCCTCTGTCCGGGCAGTTCTGTTTGTGTCCTTTATCCGTCAAGATAAAGTTGGTGGATGAGTGCCGTAGTTTTTTGTGTGAGTGCATTTTAGTGTGGAAAAAGGTTTTCGTTCCAAATTATCTCGTGTAGGGTCTTGTTTAATAATGTTTGTCTATGTGCGTAGAAGTACGGTTGTAAGTCATTACACTCGAATACTATATGTTCCGGTGTTTCTATTTCTCCGCACGTGCATATGTTGTTGTCAACTAAGTTCATACGTTCTCGGTATGTTGGATAGGGTCCGTGGCCAGTTAGGTAATGAATAAATCCCCGACTGGGCACCAGATATTTGGCTTTTAGGCGGTCTTTGATATTTAGGATCATTGCGTATACCCTTCTACCGGTTGTGCTTTGATCCCATCTTGTCTGCCATTCTGCAAGAATGTAGTTCTTTATTTCCGCTTTTGTCGTGGGCAGTTATTTGTTAGAGATGGGGTTGCTAACGTGTAGGAGCATGCAAATTGTACATATTAGAGGGTAGGTGGTTTCAAAGTCGGGTTGATGCTTTGATCTTGAGTATAAATTAAATCTGTTACGTTTTGATCTTTCAGGTAAGATGATAACTAAGGGTTTTTCTTGCGTGGTTTTTCGCTTTTTAGGGTTTGTTTTAGGGATTCACGGTTTAAAATTTTGTTTGTCCCGATTTTGTTATTAGTATCTATAATTACTGCTTTGTTGGTTGTTTGAATTTTTTTAATTTTAATTTTGTCCTTCAGTGGGTTTACTGTTTTTAAAAATTTTCTTGAATTTGTTTAGGTGTTTTACCACGTTTTGACGTTGTGAACACCGTTGCGTTTTGGTTTGAGATGGCTTTTTATATTACGTCTTGTTTTGAAGGTTTTGGTTTTTGTGCCACAGCACTGACGAGTGTCTGTGTTGGTATTATAAAATTTGAAGCATTGACATTTTGTTTGGCTGTTTGTAACTCTAGTTTTCTCTCAATTATTTGGTCGTGTAGGTTTTCGTTTTTGATGAATTTATGTTCACCTACAAGTTATGATTGAATGTATAAAAGTTTTTATATTTTGTCCTTAAGCTCTTTCTTTGCCACTACGCGAGTTAAGGTTCGGGCCTTTGGAGCTGTGTTTTTAAAAAACAACTTCGACACTTAACAAAAATTTAATGTAATTTGTACATAATAACTTTATAAAAAATTAATTGTACTGGTGAGTAGCCTAGGTAGACAACAATGCTAAAGCTGTATTACGCAGACTGACTGCCGGGCTTTGAGCTCCCGGGCTATTTATAAAAACCTGCCCCTCACACGGCTGTGGGAACTTGCAGATCTCATGTCTGCTTTACACTTTGTTACAATGTATCAATCTTATTTCTAAGTAATTGCGGTATGTTGACCGCCTGTGACCTGCCACCTGCAGTATCACTGCCCTCACGGATGCAAAGTTGCATGTCCGTTCTCATGAACTGTCGATAACCTCTCTGGGTTATCCTTGTGTTACAATGTTGCATTGAACTTATACTTTACTTAACAATTTCTAATAATTCCTATTAGATTCAATATATCAATATATATAGGTAATTGGGGGATACATAACTCCTCCCACCGTAAATGAAAAATTAAGGATTTTCTTAATTTTTAAATACATAAAATTTATTCAAATTTATTTAAAATTTATTTAAAATTGTCCAAACACTTATATTATTATAATGTAACTTTGGCGTTTTGAGTTCACTTAATTGTTCTTTATAACTTTCCACTAATTTCACGGCGTGGTTGAGATCGTCTAAGTCTAGATGCTCTAGCTTCATAGGTTTCTTGATTATTTCTTCGTCTTCTTGTTGTGTCTTGAACTGTAGTTCCGGTAGGTTTGCAAGTTTCTTTGTTGCTATGGGATCTTGATAAACTCTGATTACTTCTTCTTTCAATTTCACATAACAGTCTTCTTTGAGGGTAATTAGTTTGCTTCCGATTAATGCTTGGTTATTTTCATCTTGGTTGCAGTGGATGGTTGCTATTACTTCTGTTGGGAAAATGGCTATCCATTTGTTATCTGTAACTTTTTGAATTTTCATGTTAGTTATTTGCACTTGTTTGGCTTCACAGTTTTCGTAATGATTTGAAAATTTTAATAGTTGTACTTCACAAGGACTGTCTTCTTTAATGGTTGTTGTCGTCATCGATTGACATAAATATTGGTTTGGTGTTACTTCAGTACATTTTTCGTTTGTATAACCATATCTCAGTTCATTTAGGGATAGGAATTTGGTTTTGGGTATGATTACTTGGTATGTGCTAGTAACTTTCGTTGGAAAAGCAAATAAATGATAATAATTATAATTGTTACTTTCTACTATCGGGATTTCTATTAAAAACATTATTTCGTTATTCTTAATGTAGCCTTTTACTATAGCTATTTTTTCAAATATTAGAATGTTCGATTCTGTTACATCAAAAGGTAATTTACTGTTAATTATAAATGATCTAATTCTTATTAATTCGTTTAGTAAATCGGTTGGTTCAATAATACTAGAGTGTAGGGTATTTAATTTTTAAATGTTAATTGGGTTTTGTATACTGCCTAATTTATTTGGTAGTATACCGGGGTTGTTTTTATATGTTTTCTATTATTACTTAGTTGTCCGTTCTACCTGGGCGGAGGTTGACGGTAAGGGTGATGATTGTCCATCTGAAATTACAGGGTGTCTTAGGTTTTTCAAATGAATGTATTTTGTTATTTTACCGTTGTCTACTACTGCTATGTTTTTGTCTGATATTTTCTTTATTTTGAATGGTCCTAAATTCTGGGTGCTGTTTTATGGCGCTTGCTTTGAAAGTTTTTCTCATACACGGTTTGTCCTATTGAAAATTTATTTGAGTCGGTATTTTTGTTTCGGGTTGTGGTAATACGTTCTTTATCGTTCTCTAATTTATCTTTTACTTTGTCATAAGTTATTTTTAGTTTTGTTTGTGGCCTTTCGCATATTGTTGATATACTTCCTTGTTGTAGTGTATGTCATAGGGATTTCGTGAATCTGAATGTCCTAAGGTTAATTCTAAGGGTGTAAAATTTGTTGATGAGTGAATAGTGTTATTATAGGCGATTAGTGCGTATGACATTAAATTGGTTATATGTTCCTTTTATAATTTATTCTTAATAATCGAATTTGTTCTAACAGGGTTAAATGTAGTCGTTCAATTAGTCCGTTTGATTCAGGGTGGTTTTCCGTTATGAAATGAATTTTATTTTGTGTAGTTCTAAAGTGTTTTGAATTGTCTCATTTTAAATTCGCTACCATTGTCTAAAGTTATTGATTCGGGTGTTCCGTAAAATGTGAAATATTGTAAAAATCCTTGGGTCACGTCGATGCTATTTTTGGATGTGATTGGTATTGCTTGGCCTATTTTTGTGAATGCGTCTACAATTGTTAGATAGTTTTGCGCTTCTACTACTAGAGTATCGGCATGTAGTTTTTGAAATGGTTTGTCGGGTGTTTTGGTTAACATTAAGGGCATCTTTGGGGGTTTCCTATCGTATTTCGCTCTGTCACATAGTTCGCATTGGTTAATAAAATGTGGTCAATTCCTTCATGTCTTTAAAATAATAACGTCTTACAAGTTGCTTTATAGTTTCATTAATTCCACGATGGTTGGTTTTTCCTTCGTGTTGATTCCTAATTACATCGTTTATTTCTCAGGGTCGTCTAGTGTTATTAGTTTTCTAGTACATCTGATGAGTTCAGGGCCAGAGTTATTGAATAGTTTAATGTATAATTCTGAAAATCTTTGGTATAAATGTTCGGTGTTGAAATAGAAATAAAATCGTTTTTTCTCGGGGGTGTATTTTTTTTAAATTTTAATTATTTGTTCCTCGTTGTCGTCTTTAGTTATTTGAATTTGGTATATCTTTTTGTTATCTACTTTTGTATATTTTACGGGATTGGGGTTATTTAAAACTTCGGTTATTATAAATTGGTTGGGTTTCATATCGATTGCTTCGTTTAAAATTTTAATCGCGTTTTTTGGTTCTTCGTTTTGTGTCGAATGTATCGTGTCGATCTCGTCTGGATCTTTCCTTATTTCTGCTTCGTCTACGTTTCCTATAATCGATTCCGTTTCTATTGCATTGAGTTGGATTCTGCTTAAGGCGTCTGCGTTGTTGTTATAAATTCCCTTTTTATATATAATTTCGTAATCGTACTCTTCGAGTCTGATTCTCCAATTTGGTCATTTTGAATTCGGTTCTTTCAGTTTGCATAGCCATACTAGTGGTCTATGATCGGTGTATATATAAAATTTTCTTCCGTATAAATAAGGTCTAAAATATTTTGTTGCCCAAATTATGGCTAATAATTCTTTTCTATGGTACTATATTTTGTTCGGTTTTGTTTAAGGGTTCTGGATGCGTAGCTGATGGGTTTATCGCTACCTACTTTTCTTGGCTCAATACTGCGCCTAATGCTACATTCGATGCGTCTGTCGTCAGTATAAATGGTTTTGTAAAGTCTGGGTATTCTAATACAGGGTGATTCGTTAATATGTTTTAATTTTGTCTACGGCTTTAATAAATTCCGGGGTGTGTTCAATTTTGTTTCCCTTTTTTAAACAATTTGTCAGGGGTTTGGTTATCTGAGCGTAACCTTTAATGAATTTGCGGTAGTAACCACTAAGTCCTAGAAATCCTTTAATTTCTTTGGTTGTTTTGGTAATGGGTAATTTAGAACTGCATTTGTTTTGTCTGGATTTGGCATTACTCCTTGGGGTGTTATTACATGTCCTAAAAATGATACTTCTTTTTGTAAAAATTCACTTTTGTCTAATTGTACTTTAAAATGTGCTTGTCTAAGTCTTTCGAATACTTCTTTCAATCTTTCTATGTGTTCTACCAATGATGTGGAATAAACTATGATGTCGTCAAGGTATACAAGGCATTTTTCATTGTGTATTCCTCGTAGTATATTGTCCATGACTCTCTGGAAAGTAGCGGGTGCGTTCTTTAATCCAAATGGCATTCGTTTGTACTCGTAATGTCCTCTAGGTGTGCTGAAGGCTGTTTTGATATATCTTTTCTTCCATCTCTACCTGATGGTATCCTGATGCTAGGTCTAATGTTGTAAAATATTGACATTTGCCTAATTTGTCTAAAATTTCGGTTATATTTGGTAGTGGATATTTGTCATCTACCGTTTTTTCATTTAACTTTCTATAATCTATTACCATTCTGTACTTTCTCTTTCCGGTTGCGTCTAATTTCTTAGGTACTATTAACACGGGGCTGCTCCATGGTGAGTTGGAGTGCTGGATTATGTCTTGGTCTAATAAGTCTGCTACTTGTCTGTCAGCTTCTTCTTGGCTTGCATGAGGTAGTCTATATGCTTTTGTAAAAATTGGCTTATTGTCTGTTAACTCGATATTATGTTTTACTGTGTTGGTGAATGTTAATGGTATTCCTTCACAATGGAATATGTCTCGGTATTCAAAACATAAGTTTTTAATTGCTCTTTCTTCTTCTTGATTGATGTCGGTATTGAAGCGGATGTTAGTTAAATTTTCTCTTAACATTTTGTCATGTTCTATTGGGTTGTATTCGTTTTCTAAATTTTCGTCTATTTCCATTTCGTTAAAATTTAGTTCTTCTACGTTAATTGGGTCTGTCAATGATAATTCTACGGGATAGTCGTTTGAATTTAATATTGTTGTGGTTGCATAATTATCTTTTATTTGCACTAAGGCAGTTGAGGTTTCTACTCCTTGTAGAAATGTCATATGATTTATTATTCCTAAATTTTTGTTAGATTTTACTGGGATTTTTATTTTTCTTTCCCTTCGGGGTTCTATAGTGTATTTTGTTTAAATTTGTGTGTTTTGAAATTTATTTGGGATTTTTCCGTATTTTATCCTTAATAAGCGATTTTAATGTCAATGTTGGCTCCTAATTTTCTTAGAAGGTCCATTCCGATTAATCCGTCATATCTGTCGTTAAATTCGAATACACAAAATTTATGTTTCATTTAACATTAAATGTTCTCGGTAAGGGTATATTAGCTATAAATTGGTGTATTGTCGTTTGATGGGCTGTTTTAATTTTAAATGGCTCTCTTTCTACATAATCTAAATAATGTTTTTGTACGGTTCTGGGGATAATTAATGTTTTTGAGGATCCGGTGTCGATTAATAGTTTGAATTTAGCGTGGGGTATTTCTATGTATGGTAATACTAAATGATTTATGTTATTTAAGTTTATTAAGTTTGGTTGTCTATGAATGGGTCCATTTGAAAATTTGAGTTTGAGTTTTCGTCGTCGTACTCCTCGTAAGTCTCGTATTGTTCGTCACGTTCGTAAGTTTCTGTATGGTTTGATTCATTGTTCGTAGGGGTCTCAATGTAATTATTCTGGTCAGTGTCAAATTTTTCTATTTCTTGATGAAATAATTCCTCTGATGTAAAATTGCGTTTTTGATGAGGGTTTGGTCGGATATGTGTTATCTTTGTATTTTGTCTGGTGTTACCAGATGAGGTATCCATTGGTGTTGGTTTGTAATAATTATTAGGGTTGTTATTATTATTAGTCATTAGTGTATTTCTATTGGGGTTTGCGTTGAATGCTGGTCTTTGTTGGTTTAGGTTTTGATTAAATCTTGGTTGGAATGCGGGTTTCGTAAAAGTTGGGTTAAATGTTGGTTTTGAAAAATGTTTATATTGATTATTAAAATTCGTATTGTTGAAACTTGGGTTATTAATTCGCGGTTGATTTGTTTGTGCGTTAAAGGGTGTGAATTTTGTTGAGATTGTTTGTCTTGTGGCTTGTATGGTTTTCATTGGTGAATAACTTTTACTCGCGTCGGGGTTGTATAGTCTGTTGCGATAATACATTACATTTTCTTCTTCTATGACTAGGTTCATAGCTTCTTCTAGATTTTGGGGTCGTTGGAATCTGATTTTATCCGATAGTCGTTCTGGTAAGGCGTTTATGTATGTGTCTAGTGCCATTTCGTCATACATTTTTGTTTTTAAATGTCTAACGTTTTGATCGGGTTCTTCGATTTTTAATTTTGTTAGTATTAAACTTCTCACGTCTTGGCATTTCATTCCAAATTGGTAGGGGGATTGGTTGTGTTCCATTCTAAGGTTTATTAGGTCTCGTACCAGGCATTTTATGTTACGTTGGTCTCCAAAATATGCAATTAGTGGTTGTTTAAATTGTTCCCATTCTTGTAAATCGTCCCTACTGGCGATTAAGGTTAGTGCCCTTCCGGTTAGTTTACTTATTACCAAGCGTATAAGCAATGAATTTCTTGCGTCATCTCCGGGTTTGTAGAAGGTTTTTAGGAACATTTCAGATGCTCCAATGAAATTTGAGAGATGTGCTTCCGTGCCATCATATATCTGTATTGTCTCCAAATAGAGTCGCATGTCTGTGCTACTCATGTTGGTTTAGGGTTGTTTTCGATTTTGGGAAATTTCAAAAAAAAAATTATTTTTTTTTTTTTGAATTGAGGTTTATTTTGCTATTTGTATTGTTATTTTTGCTTCGGATTTACTAATTTTCCGTTTGGGTTGTGAAATTTCAAATTTTGTAAAAATTAGGGTTGATTTTCTATTTGTAACGTTAATTTTGCTTTAGTTTTATTAGTTTTCTTTTTAGATTGAATAACTTTGAATTTTGTAAAAATTGATGTTAATTTAGCTATTCGAAACGTTAACTTTGGTTTTGGTTTGTTAATTTTTCATTTAGATTGGGTAATTTTGAATTCTGTAAAATTGGGGATGATTTTCCTATTTGAAACGTTAATTTCGGTTTGGGTTTATTAATTTTTCATTTAGGTTAGGTAAATTCAACTTTTGTAAAGATTGAGATTTATTTTGCTATTTTCAGCGTTAGTTTTGGTTTGGATTTGTTAATTTTAAGTTTAGATTGGGTAAATAAAAATTTGGTAAAGGTTGAGATCTATTTTGTTATTTTTCAGCGTTATTTTTGGTTAGGATTTGTTAATTTTACGTTTAGTCTGCGTCGAGTTATTTTTAAAATCGTAGTCGCTGTTATTTGTATTTAATTAAACAGTGCGGTCATGTACTTGTGAGATTTATATTCAATAATGTTGAATTAATTACCGTAGTCTTGGATTTGCCTGTTTTTATCTTTCTGAAGAATAGTTTCTCGCTTTATCTGCTTAGCTTTGTTTTATTTTAATTCTGTTAATTTGTAATTAATACTCTTTCCGTGGGTTTTATTGAGTTGCGTAAACGTACAGTTCGTCTGTCTTGTATTCTAATTACGACTTGCAGGTCAATTACTTCTGCACTTTATCGTTGAAATTAAATACTAAAGGATGTAGTCTTTGTTACTTTGTAATTTAATCACGTACGTTGAGGTAATTAGTACTTACAGGTGTTAATAGAAATTAGATGCTTTACTTCGGTACTTGCTTGCATAAAATGTTATGTCTGTTTATTCTTAGATATCTCGGTATTTAATTATAATGCTTGTTGGAAATTGAATCTCTCGTAATGGAGGTTTTAATTAAAGTTTCTTATGATGACCGTTTACTTCATTCGGATAATGCACTTTATAAATGATGAATAATTTTTAATTGAAAAACGTTTAGCTTTTTATTCCGTGTTTATTGCAATTGTACACGCTTTTATAGATTAATTACTTGTAGGTATTAAATGCAAAACTGCGTTGCTTTAGTTCTAAAGTTATTGCAATTCTCTGAGGTTTTAATAAAGGATGCTTCTTTCGCGACTTTGCTTATCTTAGGTGGTTTTAGGTTACCGTAGCAGAGTGTTTTGCTATAATTTATAAGGTCAATGTTTTAAATAATCGTTCCGTGGCTGCTTTGAAAAATTAGCTTTAGCTTTTGCGTTAGTTTACCGGTTTAAAACGTGGGTTTGAATCGCGGTAGTTATTTGGTGTTAGTGAATGTGCGCCCGTTATTTTTTTTGGTTTATTTTGAGTTTGTTTTATTAATTGTGGTAAGAATCTCTTTTAAATTCAAGTCTCATTTGCTTTTTTAAAGAAAAAAAATCTTTTTAAAATTCAAGTCTCATAGATTAATAAGGTCTCGTTTTTTTTGGAAATAATTCACTTTGTAATTATTTTCAAAACAATATTCATAAAATAAAATTCATAAAACAATAATAATAAATGGTAATCAATAATAATAATACTAGCATATATCAATTATGGTTTCTGGTTTTTAAAAAAAAGGTATGGAAATGAACTTACATTAATTTCATCTGTTTCTTTGGTGGGTTCGATCGATGCTGTATCTTGTCCACCTTGGTTTGTTTGTTGGACTTAGACGATTCTTGTTCCTTGTCCAACTTGGTTTGTTGCTGGATTTAGACTATGTTTGTTCTTCCTCCAACTTGGTTTGGGTTCTGCCAAAATTTCGAATTAAAATTCTTGGTCACCAATCTTCCGATTTTTGGAGTCTCAGTGCCCTTTTGACATCCGTTACGACTGCGCCAGTTAAGGTTCGGACCTTTGGAGCTGTGTTTTTAAAAAACAACTTCGACACTTAACAAAAATTTAATGTAATTTGTACATAATAACTTTATAAAAAATTAATTGTACTGGTGAGTAGCCTAGGTAGACAACAATGCTAAAGCTGTATTACGCAGACTGACTGCCGGGCTTTGAGCTCCCGGGCTTTTTATAATAACCTGCCCCTCACACGGCTGTGGGAACTTGCAGATCTCATGTCTGCTTTACACTTTGTTACAATGTATCAATCTTAATTCTAAGTAATTGCGGTCTGTTGACCGCCTGTGACCTGCCACCTGCAGTATCACTGCCCTCACGGATGCAAAGTTGCATGTCCGTTCTCATGAACTGTCGATAACTTCTCTGGGTTATCCTTGTGTTACAATGTTGCATTGAACTTATACTTTACTTAACAATTTCTAATAATTCCTATTAGATTCAATATATCAATATATATAGGTAATTGGGGGATACATAACTCGCGTAGTCGACTGGATGTGTCTAATTCCTCATCAATATATTTCATTGTCTTAGTTCATGAATCCTATTTTGTCTAAAGTATTTACTGGATCAGATTCTGTTTTAATATTTGGAGTTTCCTTAAGATGTTTGTTACTTGTGGACAAATTGGTTTCTGGTGTGGACACAGAAGGTGTCAATTAGTATTACTAAAACAGAATGTTTAATACCGCGGTCCTTAATCTCTACTCAATTTACGAAGAAATAAAAAGGTGTCACTTACACTAGTATCAAGTTCAAGTATTTTTCATATTATTCATACCATCATTGACCTTCAATGGAATGCGCTTGATGTTAATTCCTTGTGAGCAATTTTTGTTATAAATAATTGTCGCAGTTAATACGGATGTAATTGATAGAGAATGAAAACACTATCGGGTTTAAAGTGGAACTTGTAAACTTTTCCTGTTTAAAATATATTGTTGTATGCGGAAACGTCCTTGTGTAGTTTGGACAACTATGGCACCCAGAAAAACACCTAAAAATTCTGTCTGATTTAACTTGAAAGTTAATTTAGCACTTGAAACACCAATACTCGGAGAAAAGCTTATTAATAAATGCCCCGTACTTAAAATTGCGTTGGTACGTAAGTTGAACCACTTACACCGGGCCCACTTCCCAAAATAATCTCCCAAAAAATTTAAGATAGTTTAAAATTCACAACAAAAGCCTTCCAAAAATACACCTTCATAAATATTCCACGCGCGCTTCAAGCTATCCAGAACACAGTTGTATAAACTTCAGTGATTATTTACAAAAGTCCTTCTTCGCGTGGTAAAATTCGGAAACATTTCGAAATCCTTTTCTTTTGTTCTACGTTGTTGATTCTTGATGCCCTTGTTACTTGTTTGTGGTTTGCATTTTACAACTAAACTTATTTTAAGAAACTTAGATAATAAAAATTAATTAAATTACGGACTACATCGTTTACACGTCTGTTCACGACGACGTCATTTCTTCCATGATCATTAACACAGAAACTCTGTTTACGCAACTATACAGGACCACATCTAATTAAAGTATTAGCAAGATCACTATGAATATTAACAGGCCAGAAACCCCGGTCATCACTACAAGTTGTATTTATACTACTACAAACCGGTAATGACGCTAATGACGGTGTACCGCTAATACGTTCTTGAAAAATATCTTCTGTTGTATTATCAGAGCTGTAACATATTTTCTTCTCTTCAGATACTTCCATAGGTTCGGGATTTGTGTTCATCGACGCTGTGGCAAAATCTTGACTTTCCTTATTTTCAGGTTTGTTTAAAAATTTCACCATAGAACCTGTCAGTTTTGCTTTCAGTATCTTTTTTTCTCGTTCGTGATGTCGAAACCAGAAAGTTTTTCCTTTTCTGTGGTTCCTGAAACAGTTTTTTATTAGCGTTTATATTAATATCACAAAGAAAATAAGAATTTAGTATTGTCGATAGAAAAACATAATACAAACTTGTGAGTGAATATGTATTCGCTATCGCTACTATGAACAAATCACTATACAATGCCGTTTTGGTTTTTAATGTTATTTAATTGAAAGAATCATTTAAAATAAATATTAGGATTATTTAAGTAATTTTATATAAAAATTATAATCGTGCACGTTATCTCAAATTTAGAAATAATATTAATTGCGTCATATAAATATAGATAATACTAAAATTACTTAAATAATTTTTAAAATAAATGGTATTAAAAAGTAAAATGGCGTTCCATAACTACTAAATTTTTACCAAGGCGAATCAAGTTGTTCACACATACGAAATTATGACAATAATGAAATTAGAACAATTATTACTAAAATAAAAAGAAAATCCGTAATTACCATTAACTAATTGAAGTACAATTAGCAGTTACAATTTAGAGCGAACGGTTAGTTTCTTTTTGAAAAGAATATAAGGAATTTTATTTTATTTTTATATCACGTACACTGTACACATTTAGTTTCCGTTTTCTCAACTTCAAAACGATGTTGAGACTGATATGCAGCTTGCGTGTTTAACGGGTTGCCTAATAGTTCGTAACACTGCCCCCATTTTAAAACCGTTACGTCCCGTAATTGTAAAAACATTTTGACGCCAATTCGATGACTGATGACGATAACGGTTATGCAACTTGCATGTTTGACGAGTTGCCTAATAGTTCGTAACAGTATTTTATTTACACAATAATTATGAAATTGTAAATATTTGGACAACTAAGGTAGGTGTCTTAAGTACTCGTATAAATTATAACTTGTGTAAAATACATAGAGGTAGTTATGGTAATATAATTCTAATGCCCAATTTATGTATTGGACTATTAATTTAAGGTATAGAATTCCTTTATCTTTTCTCCAACAGCGGGATATTTATTAATTGTTATTTCTGCATCTTTTATGTTTCAACAATTAGATATCATGTGATGTTCAACATACGAACTCAGATTTTCTTAAAAAAGAAATAGGTCCTTATATCAAATGCCTTAAATTCCTTCTACTTCCGTCCAAGTATGTTCTTGTGAATAGTAGAAGGAGCATATTAAAATACTACAGTATAAACTTAAAGATCAGGCTCGATGCACCAGGTTTCGTTCTCAGACTCAATGCATGATGCATGTAAGCATAAAAGCAATTTCGCTGATAAGAGATTTGGTAAATATCTACATAAAGATTAATTAGTGACGGTACGGCGACGGCGGCGGCGCTTGTTTGTATTGACAGATTGGCGAATGACGAATAGACGAGTTTCTGTATTTGCCACACCCTAAACATGCCGCCCGCGTGCGGTGCACACCCTGCACGCCCGCTTACGGCAGGCGTGCTGATATACAAAAAATGCGTTCAAACAATGTAAATCAGATTATTATTGTCGAACTTGCGTCAAGCCCCACCAAATCTTGTTACATTTCGAAGCACAAACTGCTAATAGCCGTTCACCTGAACGCAAATATAAAAATGCGAATATGACATATTCGGCCTCTTCTATTCCAACAAACCTTTTGTGTTCACAAATACACTCAAATTCTAGGATTACTGTCTTATTCTCTATACCGGTTGTAGAAGTTCAATATCGTTCTGGTAATTTTATACCAGACAGGGTGCTTCTAAGATCCTGGCTCCCAAGCTACTTTTATTCGCGACGAGTGCGTAACAAACTTATGCTTTCACGCAAACGTTCTCAGGTTCCAATTTATAAAGTTGATCAAACAATTTCAGCGATCAATAGAGGTGCCAGTTGCTGCACAATGCGCTCTATTTTAGACCCTAAATCTTTGGAAATCACAACGTTTGTGCTTTCATCTGTATCCGGTACTTTACTAAATGTTGAGGTTTCTAACATTTAACATTTAAGCGGCTTGCAATTGGCGGACCCGACTTGGAGCTCACCAGGAGCCATCGAAATGCTGCTGGGAGTTGATGTATACTCGTTTATTATTAACGGCAGTTTCTTACAAGTGAAATTTTTAGAACCTGCCGCCATTAATACAATTTTTGGTTCGACTATTATTAATCCTACAAGAGACTTGCAATCTCATAGTATTCAAGCATTTTTCACTTTGGTAGATCCTGTCGACCAGACCCTCGGGCGTTTTTGTAAGATAGAAGAACTTCCGTCTAAGCCTCATGCTTCTCCAAAAGAAGATAAGACCGACTTGATTTTTAAAAATATCGTTTCTTGTGATTCTAGCGGTCGTTTTATCGTTACCTTACAGTTCAACGATACGCTAACTATTTTTCATTATTCTTTCGGCGCTGCCAAAAGGAAATTATTTTCATTGGAGCGTAAATTGAATGCTCAAGCAGAGCTACGATCGCAACATACAGCTTCATGCAAGATTGTCTTGATGCGAGTCATTTGATATTACCCGATTCTACGCCCCTCAGGAACGATAATTATTTCATACCTCATCATTCTATTTCGTACTCATCGTTTCGTTTTTATTTGTGATGCTCGCCAAATGTACAGACAAATTTTGGTTACTGAAAGACATCGGAAATTGCAATGAATTCTTTGGCGCTTTTCTTGTACAGCCATTCAATCTTATAAATGTAACCTATGGGGTCAAGTCAGCCCCTTATTTAGCACTTAAAACCTTTCAACAATTAGATATGAATGAAAGTAAATGGTCTCCGTTAGCCACAAATGCGATACAATCAAATTTATACATAGATGAGTTTGTTGCGGTTCAAATGCTATACAATCGGCCCAGAAAATCAGAAATGAACTTATTGAGCTTTTTAAATTAGCTGATTTCGAACTTCGCAAATGGAGTTCTAATTCAGTCACTCTCCCCCAAAGTTTTGCCAATTTAATTCATTCAATTGCGATTCTGACGAATCAATAAAAATATTAGGTCTTCAATGACCTCCCGCAGAAGACGTTTGCGAAACGCTTAACCCAACATTTGTGGATGTTAACCTGAATTGGGATAATACTCCACCAGCAGACATCTAGTCTCAGTGGCAACAATGTCAAGAAGAATTTCCATTATTATCATCATTAAATATACTATGTTGTCTTCCTCCTTCGGATCCTTATACTTGTCATTTGCATGGATTTTGCAATTCCAGCGAAGTTGGATTGTTACGGTTTCTCGCGTTTCATACTATTGCACAATGTTTTAATATAACGTATAATTACGCTGCAAATTACGCGACATTTGTATCAAATATCAAACACCTTTAAAAGTGATACAGTTCTCAATTTTTTGGCACAATATAAATAAAAGCAATGTACTCACTTAAATCGCACCTTACAGCCAAATCCCAGAACCATCTCGTTATTTTTGATGTGGGTAGGCTACGCCATCGTTGTCTCAGATTCCAAACCCGTCCATCCTTTTTTCACCTCGTACGTAGGTAGGACGAGAAGGATACAGGTAGAGGTACGATAAGGCAAGATAAGATACAGAGACCTACATCCTAAAAAGAAAAAAGACAGACACGCAATACCGGTAGATGTTCTTGGCTTGAGGTCTCGTAGATTAATGACGTCTCATCACACCGCGCGCACTTGCGCCGTTCACTCCGCGCCTGCGCATTCTTTTACGCAAACGCAACTGTTCAGAATGACGGAAATTGACAAGTTCATTTAAAAATATTCGCGGGAACTACCTTATAATTTATGCTTAAACTAAATGTGATACATAGCCGATTTTTGGCATGTAACAGGATGTGCAGCGGTAGTTTATTTCCCATATATTAATCAATCTACTGGAGAAATCACTTTAAAATTTGTAACAGCCAAAACTAAAGTATCTCCAATTAAGCGGATCTCAATTCCATGCTTGGAATTGTGTATTGCCGTTCTATTAGCAGAGTTACTTTTTTTCGTAAGGCAGTCTTATTTAGAGCTTCACTGTAATCTCTAAAGTTCTCGCGTGGAGTGATTCTACTCTCGGTTTTACTTGGATTTGTTCTCCGCCCTTTCGGTGAAAGTCCTTTGTGGCAAATCGTGTCAGTAATATTCAAAAAATCATTGCACCTAGTCGATGGTTTTATATTAAATCGTCTCATAATCCAGCTGATCCTGCTTCCAGAGAATTAATGCCGAATGCGATTCTTTTATGCTCGCTTTGGTGGGTGGGGCCAGAATGGCTTCTCCAACCTTGTGATTCGGGGCCGCCTCAACCAACTTTGTCGGTGTCAATTGCTGAGGTCATTACGAAAAAGAAAGTCTTAGCATTTACAACTCAGACCGAATCAAACATAAGTGATACTTTACTAAATCGTTTTTCACCACTACACAAAATTCAGAGCATCTTACCATATGTTTATAGATTTTTTATACCAAAGGCTTGACGACCAACAGGTTTTTAACGTAAGCTAAATTACACAAGGCACTTATGATTATGGTCCGGCACGTCCAAAATACGAGATTTTCTAAAGAAATAGATTCAGTTAAGGCTAGAGGTAAGTTGCTCAAAAACTTCTGAAAGCTATCTCCATTTATTGAATCGCAAAATACCTTAAAAGTAAGTAGGCGCTTTCTTTGCTTTTTCACTTTGAGAAATTTCTTACTTTATTTCCCCAACGGCATCGATTAACTGAACTCATCATTCGTTCCATTCACAAAAGATATTACCACCTCGGTGTTAACACTTACATCATATATCGTACAATAAAATTTTTGGATTATTTCTATCAAAACCTCAATTTGAAGTTATTTGGCATCCTACTACAAATGTTTTCGGGTCAAACCAGTTCCAGTAACGCTCCCTATGGGTGATTTATTAGCATCTCGGATTACTCAAATCAAACCTTTTAATATTGTTAGTGTTGATTTTCCTGATCCTCTTTTGATAAAGGCAAGCCACATCAACAATTTCACAATCCTTAAGGCATATCTTTCTGTATTTTTATTTGTTTTGCCACTGAGGCAACTTATATTGAATTGGTTTCGGATTTATCGACAGACGTGAGTTAGATTTTGGGCCTCTTGGAGCGGCTTTTTAAAAAGGCTTCTTCCAAAAACTCTTCTAACAAATTTATTTAAAACAGAAATTACAATGGAAATTAACAAATGGCTGCATTATATTCATTAACGCTTTTAACAATCAAAATTACTTTCACTAATTAATTTAACTAAATTTGAGTAGCTTGAACAACCAACAATGTTAAAGTTGTGAAGCTCTAGACTAACTGGCCATCTTGGGCTCCTGATGGTATTTATGCTGTCCCTGTCCCTCACATTGCTTGTGGGAACTACTATTTTCTTTATTCATTTATACAATACAAAGCAACAATCTTAATTCTAACAATAAGTTTTTTACTGTCTATTGTGACGTAATAAACCATACGGGCAGAGACGAGTATTATATAATCAGTGATAGTAAATCGGCGCTAACGGCTTTAACAAACATGAACACCTCGACAGATCTCCAAGCGGACGTCTGGAGGATAGCGCGTACGGCGCTAGAGTTTCGACGTTTAAAGTTCTGTTGGGGCAGGTCGCACAATGGTAACGTAGGAAACGATAGGGCTGACGAATTAGCTAAAGAGGCCGCGACGGGCGACTTTCGAATATCACATTCGTCGATACCGAGGTCTTTAATCAAAGAAAGCTGCGCGAAAATCAATTCGACAATGGGAAGAGGTGGAACAACGCTGCCACGGCCAGGTTGACCCACAAATTCATACCGAGCATAGAAGCCAGAGGTAAGATCGAGGTTAAGCTCGATCACAAAATGGTGCAGTTGATAACAGGGCACGGCGCCCTGAAGGCGTATTTACAAAGGTTCGGTCTAACCAACAGCGACCGCTGCGAATGCGGTGAGGGCGCGGAAAGTGCAGAGCACGTGCTCTTCGACTGCCCGCTTGAGGCGGGAAATCGAGGGTTGGCTGATAGCAAACTAGCTATCCTAGGTCTGGCATGGCCAAAGAGCCTAGAGGAAGTCGGGGAAGTGGTAAACCAGAAGGCGTTCTGGACAGCCTTAAAAGAATTCGCGGGAAGGGTCGCGAGATTAGACAATCAATGACGACCGCGTGTAAAAATTCGGTGGGGTTGGTGGGAGGATTGAAAAATCTTAGATTGACTTGGCGTGAGTAAGATACGAGCATAACCAAAACCTGATATTAAATTAAAAAAAAAAAAAGAAGATAGTTATACCAAAATGTCCAATATGCACGAGAAACCCCCACACCATTAATACAATCACTGCCTATCTTCATAATTATGTGCGGAAAATCGGGAATAAATAATACCAAATAAACAATAACAAATAAATCATAAACCCTCATTAAATTAAATCAATAAAGTAAACAAGGATAATAAAACAGAGCGCAACCGCGCATCCCCCCAGGACTTGAAAGTGAAGTGATAGTGATAGTGATTGTGATCCCCCCAAGAACATTTAGTGCATACCCACCAGGACTTTAGCAGTGCACCCCGTCCCACCTTTAGAAGTAAGTTACAGACGACCAGATCTTCGGATGCTGGAGAATTTTATTATCGAGGTAAGACTTAAATTGTGGCGGCTGTACTCGCACAAGCATTGATTTACATTAATTAGTAGTTTTTGAAATAATTTAACAAGCACGTTTTGTGCGTAATGGCGCTAGCCGACATAATGCTTGTGCGAGTGTACATGATAAATAGGGTGATGCTTTTGCTAGTTTGTGGACTGCTATATGCTTAACGCTTAACGCTTATTAAACATTTATTTATATATTTACATAATCATATTTATTTATATTTTATATTTACACTTTATATTTATTTATATATAGCATGTATTATGTGGCTTATTTGTTTTGTTTGACGTTCTGTCGCCATTTTGGTTGCAGTATATATTTGGGAAGGACGAGCAGAATTGCGAAGATTGTAATCATAATGTAAATCAGTTAGGGAACGATAGGGAAAGCTAGGGATGGATTTAATTTAGTTAGCTAGATTTGGATAGTTTTAAGACGACCCTTCAGGTCGCACTGGTAAGCAGAACCGGCGTCTGCTATCCGGTATTACGGATCCCTCCTCCTCTCATTTTTGCTTGTTGATCGGGTACACTCGAAAGTCAGCGCTAGGGATACTATTATTTACAACCCTGTTTTTAGTTTTTGTTTTGTTTCTGTTCCAGTTTTTGTCAGATTTTTAGGTTTGTTAGATTGTTAGAGTTTGTTAGGTTTGTTAGATTTTTAGGTTTGTTAGATTTTTATTTAGTTTTTATTTAGGGTGAATCAACTATGAAGTAAGAATAAATTAGGAGCACGACTATTTTTCGCGTTTAAACCCAATGTAGTACCTCCGGGTGGAGCATTGGGGACGTGGCCGCAAGTATAGCGGCCCTAATTCAAATTATAATGTCTATTGTGACCTGTACTTGCAGTGTCAAGTTACGTCTGGAATACAAAGTATTCACACCCGTTCTCGTATCTGGTTTATGAACTTTCATTAACCTTTTACTGTATGTCCTTTAATTATACATTGTTGCATCTAACTTAAGTTTTAATGATTCTATTTAATTATACATATATATTGATTTGGGGGATATGTAACTCGCGTTCTTCGCTAGTTTACGACGATTCATAACACGCCGAGGACGTTGCTCTCAAATCTTTAGCGATTGTGGAACGACCTTTGT
>JARFIW010000322.1:0-102458 GCA_036346225.1 Platerodrilus igneus | reverse complement strand
AACCCTTGCTGTTCCAAGCAAGGTAGGGATCTTTAACGTGCGTGACAACACACACACGGGACCTCCATTTTACCTCTCATCCGAACGAGGGTGTATTTTTGTGAAAAATGCTCGCCTAACATTTTTCAAGCGGACCGTGTCGGGATTCGAACCCGGGACCTTGGGCGTAGTAGTCACACACATACCACTACGCCACGGAGCCGCCTAATGAGTTATTACAACCAAAGTTACGACAATTACCACACAAAATTAAATGACGTAAGAAAAATACTAAAACCCGAATAATATGCAGTTATATTGGGGGGTGTAGAGAATGAAGTGATATATAAGTAACGGTATGGTCAAAGAAAAGTCAACCAGAAGCAAAGGGTTTAAGGTAAATGAGTTAAACGTATAAACCGTAGGTGTATAAGAGAAGGAATAAGTAATTAAAGATACTAATTGATGGTGACAACAGAAAAATATTAGGTAAATCGTGATGAGAATGAAACGTGAAAAACTTAAGTAGCATTTGGATCAGCAGAGAATGGCTCTTTAATATGCCACCTGCCTTGGCGTTTTCCTTCAGCATCCTGAAGTTCGTAGATAAGGGGACTAATGACACGATTGACCTTACAAAGAATGAATTTAGGGGCTAATTTTGAAGAGAATTTCTTAGATGCATCCGATAAGATATAATTCTTTTTCCAAACTTGTTCGCCCAAGGCGAAAGAAATATTTCGTTTACGTAGATTATAGTGGTCCTTACTCTTTTCGTAAGCTTTTAACAAATTTTTCCTAACATCGTTAAAGATAGAAGGTAATGACTGTTGGTCTTTGTCCCAGCGTACTTTATCGTCAAATTCAATTACGTTAGTATCGTCAGGCACTAAACCATAGTAACTCCCATCGATTGGGGTATATCTTCCAAAAACAAGAAATGACGGAGTGAATTGGGTTGCTTCGTGTTTAGATGTACGCAAAGCTTGAGCAATTTTAAAGATATGTTCATCCCATGTAGTATGGTCTGAATCAATATAGGAAGAGATAGCGGTAATTAAGACTCGATTTACTCTCTCGGTATAGTTTACTTGGGGATGATATTTTGCGTTAACCAAATTTTTTGTACTTTGTAACTTTTAACGAAATTCTGAAAATCATTAGAGATAAATTGTGCTCCATTGTCGCAAAGGATAATTTGAGGGACACCAAAGATAAGAAAGACATTTTGTTCTAGGAATTTAATTATAGCTGCAGATGTAGCTTTACGTAAGGGTTGCACCATAACAAATTTAGAAAACCAATCGGTAACAACTAAAAGATATTGGTTACCTCTTTTCGATCGGGGGAGAGGTCCTAATAAGTCAAGCGAAATTAATTGAAAGGGATAAGATACACGTTTAAAGTTACCCATTAAACCAGGACGAGCATCTTGTGAACTCTTATGAGAGCCACAAATTTTACAGCTCTTAATGTAGCGACACACAGATTGCTTAAGTGTGGGCCAGTAATATAATTCAGATATTTTAGCGAGAGTTTTTGTAACACCAAGGTGTGCAGCTATGGGATCATCGTGACATAATTTGAGCACCTCACTGCGGTTAGCAGTAGGCACGACCAGTTTCCATTCGGGGATATTCGATATTTTATGCGGAGAAGAAGATACAAATTTATATAGTCTATTATTAGTTACACGAAAGGTAAGGAATTTATCGGGGTTATCGGAAACTTTTTTAATCATATTGAGGTACCAGATATCCAGAATTAAATTTGGAAGGTTAAGAGAAACGACATCACGAGATAAGGCATCAGGTACGATATTTAATTTGCCAGGCCTATGCCTAACGTCAAAAGTAAATTGAGATATACGCAAGTTCCATCTTGCCAAACGACCTGCGGGCTGTTTCAAGTTATTAAGCCAAGTGAGAGCTGCACAATCAGTGATTACGGTAAAGTGTGTACCTTCGACATATCCTCTAAATTTCTCGATACCAAAGATAACGCCCAATAATTTACGTTCGGTAGCAGAGTATTTTTGTTCGGCAGAAGTTAAGGCACGACTCGCATATGCGATTGGATGTTCTAAACCATTTCTTACCTGGAACAACATTGCACCTAAACCAGTAAGCGAGGCATCGGTTTGTATATAAAACTTTTCATGGAAATTGGGTGAAATTAAGATAGGTGCTGAAGTGATTAATGTTTTAATTTGTTCGAAAGCCTGTTGGGATTCTAAATTCCACTCGATAGTTTGGGATTTATTTTTATTTTTAATTAAAGCGGTAATGGGTGCAGATATAGTTGAAAGATTGGGTAGAAAGATGCGATAGTAGCTAATCATTCCGATTAAACGTTTGATTTCGGTAACGGTTTTGGGTGTTTTGAATTTAGTAATAGCATCGACTTTAGCAGGATCGGCTCGTAGGCCTGTTCCATCGATAATAAAACCAAGAAATGTAAGGGATGAACAACAAAATTGACACTTTTCCCAGTTTATCTTAAACCCTGCTGCATTTAAACGTTCTGCAACCTCATTTAATGTAGCGACATGTTCATCGAAAGAACTTGAGATAACTAAGATATCGTCCAAAAATACAAAGGCACGTTCCTGGTGTAAGATAGGACCTAACGTTTGATCCATAGTACGTTGTAGAGTTTGTGGAGCGTCACAGAGACCAAATGGCAAAAAATTATATTCGAAAAGACGTCGGCCTGGAACACAAAAAACAGTTTTTTGACGAGAAGATAGGTCGAGAGGTATCTGATAAAAAGCTTGTCTAAGGTCGATAGATGAGATAAATTTTGCGTTACGAAGCCGGCTTAAAATAGAGTCTGTTCTAGGTAAAGGATAAGCATCTGAAACAGTCACGGAATTCAACTTTCTGCCATCGAAACAGACACGCCATTCGTCATTCTTCTTTCGAACTAGTAATACGGGAGACGTCCAGGGTGAATTTGAGGGAGAGATAACACCAGATTCTAACATTTTATCTATTTCAGCATGTAAATGCTTTTGTTATGCAGGCGATAACGGATATTGACGTTGCTTAAAAGGAAGGGCATCACCTGTAGAGATAACGTGTGTTGCAGTTGTAACGCAACCAAGTTCGGAGGTATTAAGTTTGCGAAATTTGTCAATTGTAGCGTTAAGAGTTATATTTTGGGAATCAGTAAGAGAGATTTTGTTAGATATTCCTGTAGATGCACAAGAATTTGTTTTAATAGAGGTTTGCCATGAATAATCCTGGAAATAAAGTGACAGATTAAAAAGTTTACAGAAATCCACACCTAGTAAAAAAGGATAAGCTAATGCAGGGACAATCAAAAATAAAACGTCACGTTCAAGTGATTCTACTCGAATTTTTAACTTAAGGGAACCCGTTACATATATTTGATTATCGGCAGCTAAATTTATGGAAGTTTTTTCGGGAATAATTTGAATTTTGATATTTTGTTTAGATAATTGATGTAAACCTTCGTTATTTATAAGGGAACATGAGGAACCTGTATCCAATAAAGCAATTACATTTAAGGAACCAATTGAGATAGATAAGTGTGGACGATTATCGAAGGGTTTTTAACAAGTTGTGAGGCAGCAGTCTTTTTATGATAAAAGGAATTGACGGTTTGTAACCACTTAGACCACTCGGCTGGAGTAGTATAGCATAATTCTTCTAATGAAGGTAAGGCATTTTGTACATTAACAGTAGCGGTATTATTGTTAGACAAATTTAATGACGGTACGACGTTGGAAGTAGTTTTATGATTTGAATTTATTGCCGTCTGGGTCCGTTGAAGGATTGGTGATGAGGACCATTTTGAATCCTTGAGATATTCACGCCCTGATTTGGAATATCTCGACGGGAGCTTCCCGATACATTAGGATAGTTGGTGCAGTTAGATTTGTAGATATTTGAGCGGCCACAACCATAACAAAAAATATTTCTGGGGTATGTGCAGACATTATAGTTATGTCCACTTCTCTTACAGTTCCAACAGGTAAGTGAGTTATTAGTTACGGTAGAAGGAACGTTAAGGGTAGATACTTTATGGGAAGCTCGAGCTTGGCAAGCTAAATCGGGTTCTAAAAGGCCAGACTGTTTCTCTGAAGGCGGGCGGTATTTGTCAATTCCTAACTTCACTTCCTGGAGGGAACGACATAGGTTTTAAAGTGGGCTAACGAAGAGATGTGTTGTAATGCCAAACGTTCCGAGAAATACGGGTTTAAATTTCTAAGTAAGTGATCGATAATTTCAGATTCTGAAGGTTTTTTGTCGAGTCTGCTATATAAAGCTTCTAATGAAGTAATAAAAAAAACAACATTTTCGTCAGGACTTTGGGTTCGATTACGTATCTCGTTCCAAAGGTTGGTAATATAACCATGATGTAGGAAGTCTCGTTTCAAACACGCAACTAACTCCTCCCAGGTAGAAATTTGGTCTCGGATGTTTCTGTACCATATCAAATCTGAGTCTGAAAACAAGTCACCTGCTAAGACAAATAAGTCCTGGTCTGTACACTGCCGGGAAATTTTGAAGTCGTTAATACGGTCAAGAAAGGACGATGAAGAGATTTGCGAATCAAACCCTTGAAAAGTGAGACTCCATTTGTAAACAGGTATGCATTTTCCTAATGGTTTAGGTTGGGCAAGTACGAGATTTGAAAAGGGTAACGATATATCTACGTCTGCATTTGGATTGAGTTTGTCAAGAACAATTCCTTCAAGTAATAATATTTCGGACAACAAACTTTGTTTAGCTTGGGTCGCTTGCTCATCGTCATATAAGGATAATAATTCGATACGCTGTTTGACATCCATTATTGTGGAACCTAAACGCCCTAACTCAGTATCACTGGGACGAGGATCTGTTCTATTTATTATACCAGATATATCGTCCAAAGACAGTCTAATTTCCGATACATTGTGAGGCCAATCGCCAACGATTTTCTTTGAGATAGCAACGCCCTTCATTTCCTGAGCTAAAATGACCCTGAGCTGAAATCTCCTATCATTTTGATTATGCCCGGCAGTAATATTTCTACATTCAATCTCGTAAATTAACTCAAGCGATTTTAAATGTGAAACATTCATTTTGGATTTCTATTTGAGACACGATATATATGAGATATACAATACTGACGCAAATCAGAAAGTAAAAAAACGTTACAGCTACTTCAAGGCAGTACGATAAGATATTTAACGGTGAAAACTTCCTATGAAAGCATTCGTAAAGAATAATATGCAAATTTTAACACGATAAGTAACCAAAAAACTTAAGAAACACGTTTAAAACTATATGCGAACAAGGTTAGTGCTTAACAAAGGGATATATCATTAATAAACTACAAAAAGGCCCTCCAAAATAGAAAATACACGCAAGTAATTTATTATTTAACCAAAGCAACAGAAACCCATAGTTTGACGTTACATAAAAAGATATTAAAAACCAATTTATTTCGTTCAGTGCTTTTAACCACAAGGTTCTCTTGTAAAGGTAATTAAGATATTATTAATTTAATAGGTAAATCAATAATGCAGTTTTTAGAATGTAACATAGGAGACAGTGCATTCAAGTTTCAAAAAACGGTCTTTTAAGCTAAGAAAACAAACAAAAGTTATATTTTAATAGATAATTTTGTAATAAACCATGTTTAAAGGTATCTAATTAAGGTAAATGCTTATTTATTTTATGTACTTACATGCATAAAAGTAGGGTTCTTTTTAGTGAAAAAGCTGTTTAAACATCAGTTGATACATTATATTTTTATAAAGGAAATTATTATAACCTAAAAACAAAGAAAAAAACCCCCTACCCTTTCCACATTGAAGGCGCCATTCTTATTACAATTTAATTGGTGATAGTTCTTGTAATTTAAAAGTCGATAAAACAGTTAAAAGTCGATAATACAGATACCAAAAAACGACCACTTTACTCGAAGATCAAAGGCAAATAGCCACGTTCAAGCGTCTAACGGAAACTCGTCCCCACTCTTTTGTCTTTTACACATCCGCACGAAGTTATTCGTCTACCCCTCTATCATCGTGCGATCTGCGCAAATGCACTCCGACGTAACGGAAGTACACGCCTAGTCTATTTAAAATTCCCGCGCACCGCGTCTTTTGAAAATATGGCGCAAAACTTCCGTACATCAACTTAACCTAATACATGTTAAAGTGCCGATTTGGCACGTAACACTATACGAAGCAGTATCCACGGAAAAAACCTTGCAAATGAGGCTAAAACCTATTTGTTTTATCTGGAGTTTCTGAATATTGATAAAAATTTGAAATTTGAACTGGTAACGAAAATGACACGAATATACGATTTGAAAATAACCTCGATTTGGGTGCTAATAGCAACATTGTAATGAGACAGTCGAGAAAATTATCAGATACTCTTTTTATAAGTATATTTTTGATTATTATACGTGTTTACGTCATCATTGAACAATTTAATAGTGGTGACAATAAATAGCATTAATGCGGGTACCCTACAGTTTTGAGTGAAACATTATGCCGCAGTGGGAGTGCGTGAAGTAACATCAGTCGTACTCGGACGGTAACAGAAGACAGTTGAACGAGAGCCCTGAAAGCGACACTACACTGAGTGCACGTGTTCTTTGGTGTCCGCCACCTGTGTGTGTAACTTTTTTGCCCAGTGCGGCACAGGCCTTAAGGTATTTATATTCTTTATTAAGTAGTTTGTCTATTTGCTTTGTTTATTACGTAACCGCTACACTGCCATCGGTATTGCTACAAAATAAGCAATTGGTCCTTCCCTATAATTACCATTTCTAGATCAACCTTACCAAACACATTTGGTCCAAATGCGATCCGAATTTTACCTGTCCTATGTTTATACGCATATCCTAAACTGAATATTATTTTGCATTTCAGCGGGCGTTGTTCTAATTATTTACTTTAGTTTTTAAATTTGTGTTTTAAACCCCATATTTAGCGGGTTAAAATGTGTAAAATATTAGCTATATACTCTATTTACATTAAATTAAGCGATTTCGCCGTAATTAAACCAAGCGGTTAATTACAAACAAATCCTTTAATATAAAATTTGCTAATTTGCATTAAAACACATTGGGAGTTTTTTGTATTACATACAAACCCTGCAGTCAGTTTGTAAACGTGAAATATTGAACACATTTGCAGGAGTAATAAAGCTGTAAAAGCTGCAACCTTTCTTGCGAATATGTTAGCCACATTTTTAAATTTTGGTGTACCTTTGATTTTTGATGTTCAAAGCCGTCGGTTCTAAACTGTAAATTATATCCTAACACGTCGTAAGAGTTTTTGACAAACCGTTAGGTTTACAACTTGTTGCTTAAACTTATTGGAGCCTAATATTCATAAAACGTGATTGATTTATGCGCTATTTTACATTTTCGTGCTTGAGCAACAACCCATAATATTTAATATTTTTCAGCGCACAGCTGAGGTTTACGGTATATACAGGATTTCTACGTCTTTCAGAATAATATTTTCATTATGGCTCCAAAAGAGACAGATTTAGCACAACTTCATTTATTTAAAATATGCATTATGGAGATTTTGGAGCTGGGCAACACTATACAGAGTGGTTCAAGTTTAAAAACGTTATTCCATATTCAAACAAGGGAGTAAATGACATTTCCTCCAATTTTAATAGGATTTTAATTGATGTCTTAGCCTCATATAACGATGCAGAATTATTTGCTTTCAACGCTCTACGGAAAGAGGTAGATGCAGCTTATTATTGCATTTTACTTCATCTTGAAACGGTACAAGAAATGCGGGCACCGCAAATTACTGAAAGTACACCAAGCACTAGTGGATCAAAATTGTTGCCTTTAAAGCTGCCACATTTTAATAACGAGGTGATTGAATTCTCACCCTTTATTGATATATTTGACAGTCTCGTTTACAATAATGCTTCGTTGACCAATATTGAGAAATTAACTGCTGTAGAGGAGAATCTTTGAAAATTGTTAAATATGTATCCGTGTCTGGGGATAATTTTATTATTTCATATAATGCCTTGCGTGAGCGATTTAGCAAGCCGCGTTTATTAGCAACTTTGCATTGGCAGGCTATAAAGACTTTCCACCTTTAAAATCAGAAGACTCTAAGAAACTTAGGGCACTTATTGATTGTTTTTCAGAGTACCTTGCTGTTCTAACTAACTTAAAATTTCCTACTAAACATTGGAACTTTATTCTGGTCGATTTTCTTTTAGAAAAACTCGATCCGTTTACTAGAAAACGCTGTGAACTCCAATCGGATCCAAAGCAAATACCTAATTTCGATGATTTGAGATATTCTTTAACTCAACAATGAGCAGCGTTGGAAACATTTTCTTCAACCGCACCTGCTTCTCATTCGACGACTGTTCATGCAGCTCACACATCAGTGCCTAAGAAATGCTCAGCGTTTCATTTTAATCCAAGAGTTTCTTCTAACGTAGTTTCACTGGATACACCAATTAGCTCCAGTGACTCCAAGAATTCATTTTTGCACCATTGCCCTTCTTGCAAGAGCAATCACTTAATTTACAGATGTCAAACGTTTCTAAATAAAACTCTGACAGAACGTTTCGACATTGTCCAACGCTTACACCTCTGTTTAAATTGCTTACGTACAGACCATGCGTCCATGCAATGCAAATCTTATAATTCTTGTCGAACTTGCGCCAAGCCGCATCATACCTTGCTACATATTGAAGCGCAACCTGCTTCTAGTCGTTCAGCTGAACCGACCGTTACACATATGCATAAAAATGCCAATAGGACGTAGTCAGCCTCTCCTATTTCGGCAAATATTTTATCTTCACAGACTAATTTAAATCTTGGGGTTACTGTCCTACTCTCCACTGCGGTTGTGGAAGTTCAAGATCGTTCTGGTAGATACAAACCGATCAGGGTACTCTTAGACCCTGACTCCCAAGCTAGCTTTATTCGAGACGATTGCGTGAGCAAATTTTGACTTCCACGCATACGTTCTCAAGTTCCGATTTACGGACTTGGGCAGACAACTTCTGTAGTCAATAGGGGTGCCGTTAGCTGCACCATTCGCTCTATTTTAGACTGAAAAATCTCTAGAAATCACAACTTTTGTGCTTTCATCAATATCTGGTAAATTCCCTAACGTTGAAGTTCCTAATAATTGGGAACACTTATGCGGCCTGCACTTTGCAGACCCGACCTGGAACTCTCCAGGAACCATTGACATGCTTCTCGGAGCATATGTTTATCTGTTCATCATCACTGGCGGTGTTATACATGGCAAATTTCTTCAGCCTGCCGCCATAAATACAATTTTTAGTTGGACTGTTATTAGTCCCACAAGAAGCTTTGCAGTCTGATACTGTCCAAGCATTTTTTACTTCTGTAGTAGATCCTATCGACCAGACCCTAAGGCGTTTTTGGGAGATAGAGGAGCTGCCATCCAAGCCTTATACTTCTCCAGACGAAGAAAAGGCAGATTTGATTTTTGAAAACACGTTTTCTCGTGACCCTAGCGGTCGTTTTACTGTTGCGTTACCGTTCAATGATACTTTGCCCATTTCTGATAATTCCTTTGACATGGAAAAAAAAGACTATTTTCGTTAGATCGCAAATTGCATGCTCAACCGGAGCTACGCGCACAATACAACAATTTCATGCAGGACTATTTTGATGCGGGTCATGTGGCATTGCTCGATTCTCCGCCCGTTGGGAACGATAATTATTTTTTACCCCATCACCCTGTGTTTAAAGAGGAAGGTCATACTTTTAAAATTCGTGTGATTTTTGACGCCTCTGCAAAGACTAAAAACAACATGTCACTTAATGACATTCAATTGGCTGGACCTAGTCTCCAAAACGACATTTCGTCAATCTTACTTAAATTTCGTGCTCATCGTTTCGTTTTTACTTGTGATCTTCGCCAAATGTATCGACAAATTTTGGTTACCGAAGAACATCGAAAATTTCAGTTAATTGTTTGGCGGTTCTCCGCAGAAGAACCCATTCAGACTTATCAGCTTAATACAGTGACCTATGGTATTAAGTCATCGCCTTATCTAGCATTAAAAACGCTTCAGCAATTAGCCATTGACGAAGGCAAAAGATTTCCGTTAGCCGCTGAGGCTATACGGTCAAATCTATATTGACGATTTCGTCGCCGGTGGAGATTCTATACAATTGGCCCGAGAAATCAAAAATCAACTTATTCGACTTTTACATTTGGCTGGTTTTGAACTTCGAAAATGGAATTCTAAGTCAGCTTCCATTTTGGAAGGCATTCTGTCAGATTTTTGCCAATATACTTCATTCGATTTCGATTCTGACGAATCAATAAAAATATTAGGTCTTCAATGGTCACCTACAGAAGATATTTTCTCATTTCGGGTTAAACCATTAAACCCAATATGTACAAAGCGCAACATACTTTTGCAAGTTGCCAGAATATATGATCCATTAGATGTATATACACATTTCTTACATGTATGGTAGTATATTATTTTTAAATATTTGTTTATTTACATATATATTTTTATTTTGCATAGTTGGGTATATCGCTCGCTGTAATGTATCACCATATCTTTCCTTAGCTGTTTTCCTAGCAAGGCCAAATCCCATGTGATTTCCTTCACCAACCTACTTGCCTCCTTTTCAAAATTCTATGAATTTGGTGGGCGGTATGTTACGTCATCATTGAACAATTTAGCAGTGGTGACAATAAATACCATTAGTGCGGGTACCCTACAGTTTGAGTGAAACATTATGCCGCAGTGGGAGTGCGTGAAGTAACATTAGTCGTACTCGGACGGTAACAGAATACAGTTGAACGAGAGCCCTGAAAGCAACACCAAACTGAGTGCACGTGTTCTTTGGTGTCCGCTACCTGTGTGTGTGTGTGTGTGTGTGTGTGTGTGTGTGTGTGTGAGACTCTTATTGCCCAGTACGGCACAGACCTTAAGGTATTTATATTCTTTATTAAGTAGTTTGTCGTATTTGCTTTGTTTATTACATAACCGCTACACTGCCATCGGTATTGCTATAAAAAAAAAGCAATTGGTCCTTCCCTATAATTACCATTTCTAGATCAACCTTACCAAACAATACGTCTTTGCCCATTATTAGTTACCTGGGAAAACAGATAATTCATCCTTTAGAAACCATACGTAGAAATTGAATTCCATCAATTAAAATCTCAACCGAAAGTGAAACTACAGTATTGTCATAGGGATCATTTGTAGAATTTATGACTCTTTATGAGGGAATAGGTATTAGTAATTCCTATTAGGTAGACAATGAAATGATCACCCTTTTGTCTTCGTTTCTGCGTACTAAACCTATTCAAATGGTTGAAAAAAACAACAAGAAGATCAAGAAAGAATTATTTACGCCAATTCTGAAGTAATTACACAATGCAACTTCCAAATGGGAAAGTTTAATTACTCAATAGTGTTATTGGTGGATATAAAATCAAGATAAGATCATAAAAATGATGTATGCGTCTATTTTATCACCTTCTACATATTACAATAATAAATGTAAGCTTAGTCACATCATATTTATTCAGTAGAATTATTGGATTTATGACGTTCTTTCCAGCACTCTCAATCTTATTAGCGCGTTCCTGTAGTCTTAGAATCTTAAGCTCGTTTAGAAATGGGATAAATTTATATATTAGGCAGGTTTTGTCTAAAAGGTTTCCGTTATTAATATTTTCAATCACTCAAGGGTACGCTTCATACTGAATGCTTTGGTAGATTTCGTCTTCGGTTTTATGGATTTTTTCAGCTGTGGCTGTTCCTTCTATTTTCCTATTTTGGCACATATAGAAAAAGCGCAAAGCCCAAGCTGTACTTCTGAGGAGACCCCGCCATTTAGGGAATCAAGTTGCATTTGGAACTATGCCGTTACTATTACGATCAGTAGCTAATTTTAAAGCAAAACAGTTCTGTAAAATATAATGTATTATTAACAGAAAAAGTGTAAGTATTACAAGAAAATACCCTTGCGAACATTCATTCGGTCGACACAAAGGTAGAAGATTACCGAAATATATTTCCATAGACAATCAATTAACGTGATTATGGTGCATCAATATTGGACCTGTGTAATCTCATCTCCAAACCGTTTTTGTAATTTTTGAACAACAGGAAAATCATTTACAGATACATACCACACTCAGATACGAAGAAAACATCCGTTAGCTAGTTTTTTATGTAATTAATCTGAATCCTAAAAAGGTTGAATGAAATCATATGGCGTCACATAATAATAAACTTACATTTACGTGTAATTTGTGCAAATATTCTGCATCAGGAAAAAGTCATTTAACTACACATATACGAACGCACACTAACGAACGCCCGTTTCGGTGCAGTTTATGTAATTATTCTGCGTCACAAAAGAATAATGTAAAAGCACACATACGAACGCATACTAACGAACGCCCGTTTTCATGCAATGTGTGTGATTATTCTGCATCAGAAAAGACTACTTTAAAAAGACACATACGAAGGCATACTAATGAACGTCCATTTCTATGCAATTTGTGTAATTATTCTGCAATAGAAAGAAGTGATTTAAAAAAACATATACTAACACATATTAACGAACGCCCGTTTTCGTGCAATTTGTGTGATTATTCTGCTTCACGAAGAAGTTATCTAACAACACACATACAAACGCATACTAAAGAACGCCTGTTTCGGTGCAATTTATGTGATTATTCTACATCACAAAAAAATAGTGTAAAAAGACACATACGAACGCACACTAATGAACGCCCGTTTCGGTGCAATTTATGTGATTATTCTGCATCACAAAAGAGTCATGTAAAAACACACATACCAACGCACACTAACGAAGGCCCGTTTTGGTGCAATTTATGTGATTATTCTGCAACACAAAGGAATAATGTAAAAACACACATACGAACGCATACTAACGAACGCCCGTTTTCATGCAATGTGTGTGATTATTCTGCATCAGAAAAGACTACTTTAAAAAGACACATACGAACGCATACTAACGAACGCCCGTTTTCATGCAATGTGTGTGATTATTCTGCATCAGAAAAGACTACTTTAAAAAGACACATACGAACGCATACTAACGAACGCCCGTTTTCATGCAATGTGTGTGATTATTCTGCATCAGAAGAGACTACTTTAAAAAGACACGTACGAACGCATACTAATGAACGTCCATTTCTATGCAATTTGTGTAATTATTCTGCAATAGAAAGAAGTAATTTAAAAAAACATATGCTAACACATACTAACGAACGTCCGTTTCGTTGCAATTTGTGTGATTATTCTGCTTCACGAAAAAGTAATCTAACAACACACATACAAACGCACACTAAAGAACGCCTGTTTCGGTGCAATTTATGTGATTATTCCACATCACAAAAAAATAGTGTAAAAAGACACATACGAACGCACACTAATGAACGCCCGTTTCGGTGCAATTTATGTGATTATTCTACATCACAAAAGAGTTATGTAAAAACACACATACGAACTCACACTAACGAACGCCCCTTTTGGTGCAATTTATGTGATTATTCTGCAACACAAAAGAATAATGTAAAATCACACATACGAACGCATACTAACGAACGCCCGTTTTCATGCAATGTGTGTGATTATTCTGCATCAGAAAAGACTACTTTAAAAACACACATACGAACGCACACTAATGAACGCCCGTTTCGGTGCAATTTATGTGATTATTCTGCATCACAAAAGAGTCATGTAAAAACACACATACGAACGCACACTAACGAACGCCCGTTTTGGTGCAATTTATGTGATTATTCTGCAACACAAAAGAATAATGTAAAAACACACATACGAACGCATACTAACGAACGTCCATTTCTATGCAATTTGTGTAATTATTCTGCAATAGAAAAAAGCAAGTTAAAAAGACATGTACTAAAACATACACCGACGAATGTGCAGTTACTTTTAATGTGTAATTATTCTGCAATACGAAGAAATGATTTAAAAATACATATACGAACACATTAATAAACGTCCATTCATGTGTAATTTGTGCGGTTATTCTGCATCACAAAAAGGCTTTTTAATAAGACATATATGAACGCATACTAACGAACGCCCGTTTTCGTGTAATTTATGTGATTATTCTGCATCACAAGAGTAATATAAAAGCACACACGGAAACACATACTCAAGAACGCCCGTTTTCATGCAATTTGTGTAATTATTCTGCAAAACAAAGTAGTTATAAAAAGACATATGAATGCATACTAACGAATGCCCTTTTCGTGTAATTTGTGTGACTATTCTACATCACAAAAGCGCACTTTAAAATCACATGTACAAACGCATACTAATGAACGGCCATTTGCATGCAAGTTGTGTGATTATGCAATGCGAAAAGGTGATTTAAAAAAACATGTAAACACATACTAACCGATGTCCTTTCCTATACAAATTGATGTGTTTCACGCATCTATCCAGTAATGAATTTATTACGCATTTAAGAATGAGTTAATAATAGTACCCATTATTCAGTATTATCCAACACCGCTGACCAATCAGTACAAACCTTTATTTTTCATAATCTGCGAAGTATAATTTTCGTATCATACAAAGTAGGTTATTACATTTTGACAAATAAAATTTTGCTTCTCAGTGTTTGCGATATTAATTAAAACGTTTAGAAAATGTTTGATAATGAAGATTTGGGTAGTCGTGGGAAAATTATAGTATTCTATTCGCGATTTCTGGCCATTACTCATTCGGATTACGCCGCTCGCCCTAACGGGCTCACAGCGCAAACCTTCCGGATGAGTAATGACTATCGCATCTAAAGACACACATGTGGCCCCTGAATAACAAGCGCTTATTTGTCTAGAATTTTTTGTGATTATTCCGAAACAAGTGATAATACTCTAGAAGTACATTTGGAGGCATTTCACTTTAAGTAGAACCTATCGTTTTGACAAATTGGTCAGAAATGTAATAGAAAGGGTGTAGTTGGCCTATTATGGTGATGTTTGGGAGGGGCATGTTTTATAAATATTCTCACGTATAAACGTGCGACTTTTATTAGTTCGAAAGCGTAGTAGAATAATTAGAATATAGTGAAATGATATAGAGTTATTGCATGCTGTTTGTATAAATGAATTATAATGGTGTTATAGTTAATCACAAAACTCTTTCTTCACTTATACTTGGAAACTGCTACACTTTAAATTATAATGAATGTGTGCATAATGCCAGTACTTCTTAATGTGAAATATCTTTACGAAGGACAATTGCCTGTAATTTGTATAATTATGTTGCAACATAGTATTCCGTTTCGATTTAAATTAGCATTTATATATTATAATTATTTTACTTTATTTTTATTTATAAGTTTTATATATTTACTCACTTTTTACACACTATTCAATTTAACAACTTTACTTATTTTGTGTATTCCGTTATCTATATATCCATTGGTTCAATATATTTATTTTATCAATTTCAACTTTTATTCATTTCTTATTTATTTTAATAGGTTTAATCGTTTTTATTTATTTGTGGACATGTGATCTTACTTTTATGAATGTCACTTTACTTGTTTGAAATATAACAAAATTGAGATGGTTTTAATAATCCACGGTTGTGGAGAAGGAGAAATGATCTTAGTTTAAGTTACTCATAAAGAATAATTAACATCGTTACACAAAAGTAAGTAAAATATTAGTATGTATTGTAATAGTTCAGCAACCCACAGTACAGGTTGTTAGTCAAATTATAGGAATAACAGGCATATATATTTCAAAGGCAATTGCAATGTAGTTCATCCAATATTAATTGTGTGCCACCTAACTTTTTAATCAAGTTTGTTAAATAAAATTCAACTACACTTACTATTCGTTTCTTCACACGAATTTACACAAGGACGCGAGCTACGTTTCGGGTCTTGGGAGCGGTGTTTTTAAAAACTGTTCCAAGTCTTCGTAACAATTTATTGATTTATCTTAAACTGAAATTATCATGAAATTTTCACAAACTGATTAAGATAACTTTAAATCGAAATTAGTTAATTAATTGAACTAATATTAGGGCGAGTAGCCTAGGTAAAACAAATGCAAAAGCTGTAATGCTCAGACTGACTACTGTCAACTGAGGGCTCCCGGGCATTTTATAATGTCCCTACTCTCTCACATGGCTGTGGGAACTTCTTAATTCTACACTTTGTTACATTGTATCAATCTTAATTTCTAGGTAATTGCATATCTTAACCGGCTGTGACCTGCCAGCTGCTGTATCACTATCGTCTGGAATACATTGTATTGCACTCGTTCTTATAAACTTTTTTCAACCAAACTTCGTTTGGTTAATGAGATGGTCTAGTCTGTCGGTCGGTCTGTCTGTCTGTCCGTTGCACGGTTCCCGTGATGTTACAAGACATATAATATATGATTCTTATCCAGTTTTTTACGCTGAATACGAATACGCTATTCACTTTTCGATATTTCAATTATTAATCAAGATATTCGACTTTAAATACGAATTTTTACACATTACTATTTATTATTTTCGCGTACAATTAAATTTCAAATATTTAACACAAAGGTAATAATATTTGTTGAACTTAATGTCTAAGTTTGGTTGTGAGCCGTACATGCGGCTTAGATTTTTTATATTTTATATCTATCTTTGACTTACTTATGATTTATTTAACAATTTCTAATAAGTTCCCATTAGATTTTATTATTTAATATATATATATATATATAAATATTTTAGGTAGATAATTACACAAGGTAAGTAGATAAATACTATCGTATTATAGTGAATAAGATGTAATAATAACTTAGACTTTTATGCAAAGCCCGAATGATAATTTCAAATCGAGCTAGTAATTGAAAAATGGAAAATATAAGGTCTTGGACAGGACTTGAACCTGTATCATGGTTTTGACGGAACCATGCGTTTACCAATTACGCCACCGAGACCGATGACGACAATTGGGAAATTTACAAATTTAAATCGTGTACACGACGATACATCAACCTAACTTTCAATTCATGTATCGTCGTGTACACGATTTAAATTTGTAAATTTCCCAATTGTCGTCGTCGGTCTCGGTCGCGTAATTGGAAAACACATGGTTCCGGCAAAACCAGGATACAGGTTCGAGTCCTGTCCAAGACCTAATATTTTCCATTTTTCAATTACTAGCTCGATTTGAAATGATCATTCGGACTTTGCATAAAAGTCTAAGTTATTATTTCATCTTATTCACTATAATACGATAGTATTTATCTACTTACCTTGTGTAATTATCTACCTAAAATATTATATATATATATATATATATATATATATATATAAATTGGAGGATACATAACTCCTCTCGACGCACATGAAAAATTAAGGGGTTTTCTCGCTTAATTATTAATTTATAATTCATAAAATTTATTTAATTTCATTATTTAAAATTTATTGTTTCTAAGGGTACACTTATTGTTTTTTATATTTTTTTTGTTTCCTATATAATTAGAAAAATCATTAGAATGATTAACACAATTGTCCAAACACTTATGTTGTCGTAGTGTAACTTGGGCACTTTGAGTTCACTTAAATATTCTTTGTAGTTTTCCATTAATTTCACGGCGTGGTTGAAGTTGTCTAAGTCTAGATGTCCTAGCTGCATGCGTTTCTTGATTATTTCTTCGTCTTCTGGTTGTTCTATCTTAAACTGTAATTCTGGTAGGTTTGCGAGTTTCTTTGTTGCTATGGGGTCTTGATAAACTCTGATTATTTCATCTTTCAATTTTAAATAAGTCTCCTTTAAGGGTGATTAATTTGCTTCCGGTTAGTGCTAGGTTGTTTTCATCTTGATTAAAGTGGATGGTTGCTATTACTTCTGTTGGGAAAATGGCGATTCATTTGTTTTCTGTAACCTTTTGAATTTTCATCGCGGTTATTTGTACGGGTTTTGCTTCACAGTTTTCGTAACGATTTGAGAATTTTAATAGTTGTACTTCGCAAGGGTATTGCTATTTACATTTATTAAGCGACTCTTACGACTCAATACACCCCTAAGCAATCCCTTATCACAGCATTATATATATATATATATATATATATATATTCTAACGACGTTAGAAAAAATTTGTTAAAAGCATACGAAAAGAGTAAGGACCATTATAACTTACGTAAACGAAATATTTCTTTCGCCTTGGGCGAACAGGTTTGGAAAAAGAATTATGTCTTATCGGATGCATCTAAGAAATTTTCTTCAAAATTAGCCCCTAAATTCATTCTTTGTAAGGTCACTCGTGTCATTAGTCCCCTTATCTACGAACTTCACGATGCTGAAGGAAAACGCCAAGGCAGGTGGCATATTAAAGACCTTAAGCCATTCTCTGCTGACCCAAATGCTAGTTAAGTTTTTCACGTTCCATTTCCCTCACTATTTACCTAATATTTTTTGTTCTCACCATCAATTAGTATCTTTAATTACTTATTCCTTCTCTTATACACCTACCTTATATACGTTTAACTCATTTACCTTAAACCTTTTGCTTCTGGTGGACTTTTCTTTGACCGTACAGTTACTTGTATATTATTTTATTCTCTACGCCCCCAATATAACTCTGTCGTTTCATTTAATTAATTCTCGAAGTTTTCTTACAGCATATTATTTGGTTTTTAGTATTTTTCTTACATGGTTTAATTGTGTGGTAATTGTCGTAACTTTGGTTGCAATAACTCATTGAATCTTTATGATTGGTTTTAGCTGATGTTAGAGTGAATGCTTTCTTCTTTGGGCTCACATAGTGTTCGCGACCTATGCCATTGTAAGAAATAGTTCATATTCACAGTTGCAAAAAACTAGGATTGTTTATTCCATGTGTTTTTCCTCTGAATTATTACAGTCGCCCACATTATACTACATCATTATTTCTTTCTTTTCTACTAAATCGCCATAACTTATAAACATTTTTTTTCATTGTTTTTTATTGAACTTCGTGGTGAGGCGCTATTGCTTCTTATTGATATCTTATTAAATTCTCGGTTGTTTTAGCATATATGGACAGTGTATCTGTATTTAACTGCTTATAATTAGTCATCGTTGTGTGTTTAGGGTGCTACCGTTTTGAAAAAATACCTCAAAACAGTTTGTTTTCGTGTGTTTGTATCTGTAATGATACTTTTAAGTTGTTGTGTCAACTTTTGTCTGATTTTCTTATCGTAGTGGATGCACTCGTTAGGAAAATGATCATACTAGTTCTCTTAAGAGTCTAGTTTTTTTAAATTTATGTTATACCTTATCTTGTCGGGTTAATATCGCAGGTGGTCCTTCAGACTGCGCTGTGTTTAAATAGGGACAACTCTCTACCTTCTCTCGAACGTTTGTCCAAAAACTCTACTTTTTCTCATCCCGCTGTCTCCGTTTCTGCCTTATCCTTCTTTCGGTGGACCTGTTCTTGTCCCGGAACACCCGTCTGCCACATAAGAGTGATGTTCCCTCACTCCGGGCTACTGGCCACATTGGCTGGTTAAGTAGCGATTTGCTATCCACCTTTCTCTGTCTCTTTTGCTCAATGCGAGACCTTCCTCTACTTTCTTCTACCTGGAAGTGCCTCTTATGCATTCAAAATAACCACCTCCTTCTTTTTACCGTTCCTGTTTCTCTGCTTTTTCATTTCCGTTAGTCACCGTGTGGTTGCGCGGGAGGTTTTTACAGACACCTGGACCCCGTCTCTGGAAATCTTTCGTGAGGTCATGCGGTGCCGCTGTCAGCGCATGGGCATTGGCAGTGAAGGTATGTATGAGTGTGTGAATGTGTGAGTAGATGTGTATATATATATCGTTATATATCGTGTGGGTATCGGGTGATGGTATCACCGATATCGATTAACGCCGGGTGCAGGGATGCCCCCAAATGCCTTTGCCGGTCCCTCGTGCCGTTTCTTGTAAACGGGCCTGCTTCACAGGTCGCTCTTTTTAGAGGGTACGAGAAAATCCCTATTTAACGGCTCCACGGAGTCATTCTATCGTTATCTTATCTATTATCTTCGATAATAACTAAGCTAATATCTTTATCTTGTTTATTATCTTTGATAATACCCTTAGTTTTAGTATCGTTGTCTTACTGACTGCTGTTAATAATAACCTTAGTTTAATATCGTTATCTTACCGATTACCTATAATAATAATTTTAGTTAGTATCTTATCTTACCGACTACCGTTAGTAATAATTTTGCTTTAATTTCACGTTATCTTAGCTGTTTTCTTTAGTAATAACTTTTGGTTAATATCGCGTTATCTTACCTAGTATCTCAAATAATAACTAAAGCTTGATATCGTTATCTTATCTATTACCTTTGATGATAACAATTTAAGCTTAATATCGTTATCTTATCTATTATCTTTAACAACAATTTGAGATCTTGTCTTATCTTTTTATCTTCCTAACGTTTGGTATCTATAACCAGACGTGGGAATTATTTTTCTTGAAATTTAAGTGAAAAAGCTAACCTGATATAAAAATGTAGTTTGTTAGGTTAGCAATATAAGGATTTAGTAGGGTGGTACTTTTTGTAAATTTGTTGATTCACTACCATGTCATGGACAAGTTTTAATGTGTATCGTTAGAAAATCAAAGTACCAGAACAAAAATTTGCTAGAGTGTAGAGTGACGCATTCTGTGAACATTTTTAAATTTGGGCACATTTTGCCAACAAAGAACAGTTTAGATGCAGTGCTCATGTGTGTTTGCACGTAAGTACTTTAATGTTAGCTTTAGTTTAGATAGGTTAACGACTTGTCGCATTTGTTTTAATTTAAGTAGTGTTTCATGCTCCCCGACAAATTGTGCTGTCGATCATTAGTGTAGTCAAAAACAATGGGGCTACATTTTCCGTTTCCTGGTACTTCGGTAGACGTGTTATCGGTTAAAAAACCAGGTGGCGCCTTATATAAACATTTTGTAGGTTTTAAGTTAGGTTTTATATAGGGTAGTTAGGACTTAGATTTTAAGCTGTGACTGTGCTAACAGATTTTTTCCTTTTTTAAGTTTTTTCTTTTATGGCTTTGTCGCGATTGTTATGTGCCAAATTGGCCCTTAAACATTTTTTTAGGTTAATTTTGATGTGCGGAAGATTCGCGCCATAAATTCAAAAGACTCGGTGCGCGTATTTCCGTCACGTCAAAAGTGGGTTGGACGAATAACTTCGCGCCGACGCGTGAAAGACAAATGTGGGAAGAAGTGTTTCCGTTAGACGCTTTAACGTGGCTTTTTTCCTGGGACCTTCGTGTGGTTATTCGGTTTTCTATATACCATAACATCAAAAATTTTAGAAATCTTATCATAAGCTGGTGTGTGTTTTGTGTTTTCGCATTTTAATAAAAAGAAAGTGCTAAATCTAAATGTTTAATTTGCCGGAACTTGTTCCTGGGGTAAATCAAGTTGTGGTACATTAATTGTGATAAATATTATTAAAAAACTAGTGTTGGCCCAACCAATTGCAAATTACCACAAATGATTTGTAAAATTCAAAATAGTATTCGGCTAATACTGCTTTTAGAATGACAATATGGAGAGAATTACAAATTTCCTAAAATTAAACATTTATCGAAAATAAAAAAAAAATTTTAGATTACCCACATTCGTGAACTTTTCAATTATTTTTAGCATGAACAAATTAACATTTAGGTATTTTTGTAGTGTCAGAAAAATTATTTGAAGTTTTCAACGCACTTGTTGTGTATAACAATTAAAACAAAATGAAACAAGCGAGAATTAACTTGCATCTTTATGAAGGCAAAACCAATTTTTAATTAAGTAGAATAAAGTGGTTTCCCATAACATCTAATAAACAGTGCTAATACAATTATGAATCCGCTTTTTAAATGTAAACCATATACAGTTTTAAGCTTAAGAAGTGATAACTTTAATACATTATGTATCTATTTATTTATTGTTATCATACGATGATTCTGAGATGATTAAATTTTTTGTTTGTTTTATGTATTGCTGTCGGAAACTTAGTATGTGGCTGAATTGCACTTTTGTTAGTACGGCTTTTATATACAACATTGTTGTCATGCTCAAGTTTGTTTTCTTAGCGTCTCTTGTATTAGATTATGTGGAACTGGTGGATTTACATTCGATATTACTACTCCTATTGTTGAGGGTTTGTAATTTTCAGACTTCAGTAAATTGGTTTTCAACAATAATTTGTGTCATTAAGTATATGCAAATATGGTTATTGGCTATTCTAGATGTGAATGTGATATTTTTTGCATTTGCCTTTTCTGCTATTGCTTTTATGTAGGTATCAATGCTGCAGCGGGTCTTATATACAGATCTCCAAGTACTAGTTTGGCCTGCCACAGTGAACTTGAATTAGTTCTATCCCACATTTGCACTAAATTTGATAATGTTATTTTAATAGAGGATATTAATATTGATTTTACCAGTACAAACTTTAACTTCAAAATATCAAGCTCTCTAGTCTGTACTTTCAATCTAAAACAGAATGTAAAGGAGCCCACTCGTGTCACAGGTTCTTCAACAACCTTAATTGATATTATATGTACCAGTCCTAACATGAATGTTACTTTATGCGAAACACTTGACCTTCACAATATAACGGACCATATATATATATATATATATATATATATATATATTGCTGTGATATGCACCTCTGGTCATTGGAACTGGTACTTCTACTGATCATTCGAGCCCCACAGATTGGGCGTCATAAATACTGTGATCCTCACCATAATTCGGGAACTACGGTTTTCGAATCGAGCCCCAGCGTTGGGCCGTCATGAATTGCTGTGTATCCTGGGTAACATCCTTGTCGGAGTAAAAAAAAAATCTTCGAGCCCCAATGTTAGGCCGTCATAGTTATGCTGTGAAACCTACAAAAAGCCTCACCAGAGTAAAAAAAAATATTCGAGCCTCTCGAATTGGGCACCAAGATTTGCTGTGATTCTCGCCCTGTTGAATCTCTTCTGATAATCGCCTCTTTACTCTTTCCGCTTCGGCTGCTCACCTAGTTAAAACTTTCATGCTCATTCATAAAAAAAAACAAACACATTCCTAGCACAAACATCAACGTTAACTCTAAACTCATAAAATTTCAAGTTAAAATTTGTCATCATTTTAATTTGCATCCAGAATTAGAGTCCTTGTAGGATGCATACTAATTAAATAAACAATATTTGCAGACCTGAGTCTGAGTACAAAGGGAACATCTCCCACCCCTTTACGTTAATTAAACAGGTTAGTCTAATTGAGCTCAAACACAGACCCAAATTTTCATCATAATCAAAACATAAACTGCTAAATACTCCTTTCTACTTAAACAACAAAATTTTACCTTAGAACTAAAAATTTGTTGTTTATACAAATTTACTACTGTCTATTTTTTATCAAACAAATTATAAAGATATTCAACGCACACCAAAACATCTAAGATCGAACAAAATGCATAATTTACCTGAAGGTTACTGCACTCGTGGTTTCAATGTACATCGGACTTGCTCATCCTACCATTCCAGCTGGTTTATGTTTACGGCTTCAGATTCTGAACGCTTTTAAACTTTTTCTACACCACCATTCATCTAAAATTGTTTCAGGGCTTCTCAGGAACTCATCTATGTATATCCAAATCTTGTTTTGTGGATCCAATCACGTTTACGAATAACATTTGATTATTAACACCCTCGAAAAATAGCACTGAAATTCATAATTCTTTTACGCTATACCCAAAACTGCCTACTTTTGTTTATTCATTTATCGTTACTAATTTCGATAATTGGTACAGTAATACTCGCAAATATAACTAGACTTTATTACCTTGTATCTTCTCTAAGTGCACTTAATAACTTTTATTGTAGCACGTAATCACCACGTATTCTACTTAAAGTATCGAATAATCAAAAAAATAAAGAGCAAAATTGTTTAAAGTATTGGATAAAATCAGAAATCTAAGAGAGCGAAACACCTATCAACACGGGTTTATATAATAGCGCGCTTGCACGTCGAATTTGTCTCGCAACGGACAATTTTTAGAATTTCGCATTCTCTTTTCCCTTTTCGACAGTCCTGCACAGCGATTCTACAAAATTTGCACTCATGCCAGTTAAATCTAAGAAATTTTCACACGGCTCGCAACGCGTCTGCGAAAAACTAATTAATTTTATACAGAAATCGTTACGTTTACACCTCTCATATCTGCATCTTATTTCCACCAATCATAGACCTAGTGACGTTGCTCAAATCACGCCTTTTATTATCCGTGTCTCGGCTTTGCGCGTTTTATCCGTCTCTTTCTACCCTGGTCTGAGTGGTACAAATCGATATTCTTTATTATGGGCTATTTGAATCCACGTGGATTCTTACTTGAGTTAAATAACCCCTCAACTAGTCTTCTCGTTAATATAAGCTACGGTTTATCCGACCGTTTGCAATATACGCAGAATTTTCATGTTTATCCAAACAAATTAAACAGAACGTGATATTTAAAAATACGCAGGTGTTCAATCGTAATACTTCTACGATTTGGATATTCCACGTATTTTAACCTTCTTGATATATTTGTATGCTAGCAACGCGTCTCATATTTGGTATTATTGGGTTTTTAAAAGCTTTTATGCATATTATGTATTACTAATGGTTCAATTAACTCAATTAAAATAATAATGAATGACATTGACTTCTACCCTTTAATTTTTAGCGAATACTAATTAAATATTAATTATTACTTGTACACTTTGTTTAATACCCGTTACCTAAAAATTGAATTAATTGATATAAATTTCCCATGTAATTTCTGTTTGTTTCTTTATACAAGGTGATTAAAATTGTTTGATGTTGTTAATTAATTTTCTACCCTGGTCTAAATTTGAGTAATATATATATATATATATATATATATATATATATATTTATTGTAATGTTCTATGTAATCTCAAGATTAGACGCACTCATTTACCACTCATATTAATGAGATTTCTAATTTAAAACTAATGATAAAGAAGATCGTAGAATAAATTACTTACTGAATTTATATCGAATGCTATGTCTGTGTGATGGAACTTTTGAGATTTCAAATAGGTGATTAAATAATTTTATTTAAAAAAATGAAACGTAATTCCATTTAAATAAGCTTCTGTTGATTTTATTTAATGTTTATGTTCACTATTTAATAGATACTACTGTTCTTGTAAATGATATGTACCATAACACCTGAAATATAATTCATTTAGCATGTGGTATTAGAAATAAGTAATTCTAAGATTAATGGAAATGGTAAACAAAATTTAACCAATGAAAAATAGTACTCAAGTGATCCAAATGAAATGTTTTTGTATAGAGCTAATAGATCTGTTTGTAATAGTCGATCCAGGAGTGTAGTATTATAAGAATTTTGTATCGAGTAGGCAAATTGGAATTTTTAAAAGATCTCCTAGGTGATAAGTAACAATTGTACAACTTAATAAAAGGACTTGTTAATTTTTATTAAGAGAGAATAGATGTTTTTAACATGCTCTCGAGTTTTTATTCAATTATTTAAAGCTGAAGTTATTTGAAAGAGTTTTAACTGTGAATTAAAATAGGCCTGGTGCAACGGGTAACAAATTTCAAGGGTTTATACAACCATTTGAGGCCAAGAAGATTAATTCTTCCAGTAAAGTGAAATGTGTACAGCTTACAAGCTAATATGAATTGAAGTAAAGAGAGCTCCAAATATTTCCAGAGAATTCCCAATAATATGAACAGTGTTCTAGCAGTGGTGGTAATTTGAGTGGAAGTTCCTAGTTAAGATCGCCTGTTCTGAGTATATGTTTTCTATAATATTATTTTAGTATTCTTAAAGCCTGAAAATAAAGCGTAAATTCTTTAAAATACAAAATATTAAAACTTACTTTTACACAGGTATTGTGAACTTCAAGTTTCTGTAACTGTAAGCAGTAAGGAGGTCCATTCTTGTAAACTCAGGCGACTTCAGTAGAATTACAGGTATTTAATAAATTCATTCTCATATTTGTAACACCTAAAACCTTTAGTACTGATTGAAATCTCAAAATTTTTATCAAATTTAAGCATTCTGGGCTTTGTTTACATTATGAATAAAATTGCCAGTATGGTCACAGACACACACTTATGGCGAGTATTTTTAAAAATAACTAGATGGTGCTTTGACTGGCAGTGATTATTATATCTGCATACAGTTTTGTACCCACACTGTTTGCAAATTATAATTTTAATTGATTTAATCCTGAGTAAGAGTTTCAAAAAGCCATGGCATATATTAGTTAACATCCATGTTACATATATCAATTTATTAAATATATAAATAAATACAACACACACACATACATAGATATATATAAGAATATTTAATATATATATATATATATATATATATATAATGCTGTAATTAAGGGTTAATGTAGGGGTAGGTTAAGTCATAGGGGTCGTAGAATAAACAAAAAAAACTTTCAAATAACAAAGGCACATAATTACTGATATTAGAAGAGTAAATAGGTCACTATACATATTGTTGGTTGAGAGCACACTGTATATAACAGTACAAGCGATTAAACGCATATCCAAGAGTAGTGACGAGCAAATATAAGATTTAAAAATGTAATGAAATGTATAAAAATTAAATCAACGGAAAACCTATATGAATTGGCTAGATAAATATTTAACAAGTGCGTTAAATATATCATCGTATACGCAGTATAAATTATGTATTATTTGAAAAGCGTACGTGATAGAAAAGTATTACATTTGTTCAAAAATCCAAGTTAACTAGGAAATAAACAAACACCAAATTTATTTCTATTTAGATTAGAATAAGAAAATAACAATGATACGTGATTTAATGAACGAAGATTCCTAGGATTCCTAAAGTAAATGTAATGTTATATAAATGAATACGTGAGAACTTGAGCGTTCTTCCAAGTAATTAAACTACACAATCGGTAAAGTTTCCGAAATACACAAGAGATAAGACAATTGGTGTTGCCCAACACGTGGAATCAACGAATAGCAAACAAAGGTGCAAGGCCTATAAATACGATAACAATTGAACAATAAGTTAGTATACATTTGAAACTGGGTAGTCACTATACTCAAAAGTGCTAAATTATTCACGCAACCAGTTAAATAAAAGTAAAGTAAAAATCATTTTTATAAAAGTGTAAAAACTGTGTAAGCAAGCCGTTCTATTACTGACGTACGTAAACCAGATTTAGTAAAATCATACAATTTCTAAAAATAAATAAAACAGGGCTTTTGGATACGACTCTGGAGATTACTGCCTGTTAAATTAATTTGGTAATCACTGAGACATGGTAAATATTTCATTACTGTTTTGTTAGTTACGGAGATGGAATACCTTTTATTGGATTTCAATTTTTTTGTTTCTGTACATCGCGATGCCACTGGTAGCATTTTGAAATTTGTTACACTCAAAAATCTGATGTTCTTTGTTGCAAAAATGACATGAGAATCTGTTAGTTTGCGTAGTAAATCCAGAAAACGGGTTATCGTATGATTTTTTTTGTAGAAGAGAAGTTTCTATACGTTTTTTTATTCGCTTTATTAGATGATTTGGCATCACTTTGCTCGGGATTGATTATTTCTAAAAGTCTACAACGTTGTTCAAGAAAATCAATTAAATCATCCATTTTTAATTGTTCATCCATCGCATTATTAGATATAACATGCGATTCCCACTGTTTTGCGGTATCACAATCGATCCGTGATATTAAATAAAACAAAAGCGTGTCCCAACTTTCAACTGGTTTACCTAGAGTTTTTAGCGATCGTATATGTTTTTGTATCAAGTCGGTAAATTTTCTAAGGCTTAAATGTATGTTTTTCGTGGTTACCTTCGGAAACTCAAAAATGCTCCAACGTGATTTTTGATAATAACTGATTTGTTTTGATAACGAGAAGTTAAAAGCTCATAAGCGATTTGATAATTTTCGCTAGTGACTTCGATACATTCAATGACCTTGGCAGCATCTCCCTTGACGCAACTTAAAAAATAGAAAAACTTTTTTACGTTATCCAATGAATTGAACATGTGGCGAAATTGGACCCATTTTTCCTAATCCCCAAATGCAAACTGTGCAAATTTCAGAAAAATGTGAGGGTTAGTTCAGAATAGAAAACAACGAGGGTACGCGTCTAACCAGTTTCAAGACTGAAGACCTAATGAAGATGAATAAAACTTGTAGATTACTGAGTCTATGCATGTATAATATTGTTGCGAGCTACTATTAGGCAACCCGTCAAACACACAAGCACCGTAAGCACTGTATATTCTCCATAGACCGAGAATCTTCTACCAATTACTGGAAGATGAGTCATCCTTTTTAATTCATGGTATAAATAAGACCGATGATGAAGTACAGAGTTAGTCTATATCAGAATGTCGAATATAAATTATATCGTGTAAAGTAAAAGTAGTTGAGCTTTTGGAAGTCCAAGAGTATGCATAAATATTATGTAAACGTGTCTAATGTACATGCAACTTATAGAATACATAAATAGACAAAAGTGTAATAAATAAATAGCTGTGTTAGTGTTGTTAATAGACCTATGGTTAAGAAGTTAGTTTAAGAAGATATTAGTGCTTGTAAATTCATTTGTGTGATAGTGCTTCAGTGGCGGCTCGTGACCTGAACAAGAGGTGAGGCTCAAAATGAGTCTATTTAGAAACTCTACATTTAATATAAATGAATCTCTAGGTTATCTAAGAGGTGCTTTTCTTATTATTCCTTGAATTCATTGGGAATCAAGAGTAATTATTGAAACGAAAAGCTTACAAAAGTGGTTCTAATACTCTTAGTTTGCATAGCTATACTATTAACTACAAGCAAATTAAGTTTGATAAGTCAAATGTATTCTACGGTCTTTCAGTTTTGCAAATTTATCGATTACATTTTCATAAAAATCTGGATTTTTACTTAATTCGCATAATAGTTCCTTTTCTATAGACATTAAACTTAATCCACCAAGCCGCTCTTGACTCATCGTATTTCTTAAGTATGCCTTTATGCGTTTTAGACACGAGAAATTTCTTTCAACTGATACACTTGTAGCAGGAATCGTTAAAATTAATTGTAGAACTGTTTGAATCTGGCAAAATATATCAGCAAAGTCACAAGAAAGTATTTTAAGGGTTGTATTTAAATCTGAATTTTAAACTGCTCGTCTCTATAAAAACACAAAGTTCATTAATAAGTCTATCCCTATCAAAAATATTTGGATAAGTTTCAAATAGAGATTGCAGAGATTTTTTAGGAAATTTGGTGGTATAGAATTCATACTTAGAGTGATCAAAGAAAGTGAGAAATTCTAAGCTATTAAGATTCGAAAACCGTGTATTAAGTTGCAGACTAATGCAGTCTAAAATTTCGTAATACAGAATGTTGTATTTTTGAAATATCTCTTGCTGAGATGTTGTTCCGCGCCGATTAGGTAACTCTGTTAAATTTCTGGCACGCCGAAAACATTCCAAAAATTTGCCTTCGTTCCTTAATTCGCTAATTCGGACGCAAGCTGTATTTATTTGTATTAGCTGCACGAATGGATTCGGCTCCCGAGGTCGGATCATTTACTATTGCTTCGAAAACTTTTACGAAGTTGTCCCACTCGCTTGCGACAATGTTCAAAATTTTGATCTTGAATACCACCTGGTTTCCGCTGCTCGTGGCACACGTTTACCAACAATATGATCTAATATTACTGATCTTTTAGGTGAATGATGGAAAAACTTGGTATACCTGATAAAGTAGAGAAAAGATTCTACTCTGCGGAATATTTTGTGTACCTTGTTGTAAAACGAGGTTTAACCGGTGAGCACAGCAATGAGTAAAAGAGCATAAGGTGCAATTGACTTAGCTTTTGCCTTTCTTTAACTAAATGGGTTTAAAACACCCTGAACTACTTCGAAGAGAGCACTGGCGGTTCGATCACTACTACATCAAAAATCCCATAAACCTTTCTTTTAATTTACAATTTCGAGTAACAAATCGAATAGTTATTGCGCACTGAAATTTGTCTGCAATGTCAGTAGTATCATCAGATATTAAAGCAAAGAAAGGACTAGCTGCTATTTCTTGGGAAATGTTCTCTTTAGAAAATCTTCAATGCATGATATTAATTCATTTTGAATTGCTTTTGACTGGCCGGTGAAGATTTGGCTCATTTTGATAGGTGCTCTGATACTTCTGCGTTTCGCTTAATCAAACATTCAAAAACTTCTTTAAAATTTCCACGATTTAGCGATTGTGAAGATTCATCATGACCCCGAAAAGCCAATTCTTGTTTACTCAAAAGTATGGTAGTATCAATTAAATAAGATAGCAACAACCTATTTTTTCGGACATTTTCGTTATATATAATTTTATTAAAACCAGCATGTTCCTGAAGTATAGTTGTTCGATTTTGTTGAAGTCGTTTGAAACCAACATTTTTATATGATCTTTGAAACATTCATGCATTTTGCACTACGCTAAATGTTTTTAAATCGCAAAACCTTTACTGCAAGTCCAGCTGTTATTGACATTTGATAACAAAACGCACGGCCAACAATATAGACTCTGTTTATATGTACTTCCGCAAATCCATTTGTAGGTTTCTTACCACGATAACTGAAAAGTTCTATTAAAACTTCGACCTTGTCGATTATCAGTACTAACTATATTTAGTGGAGGAGTCGGGCGCATAAATAAAATTTGCCGTTTTTCTAACTCACCGCGCACTGAAAAAGGCGTTTCAAATAAAGATAATAGAATATCATGTAAGGGATATACATGACCCTGTGCCGAAATTTGAAATCAATCCAAATTGGAACAATATAACGATATTACACAATTTGAATTATATTATAACAATCAGTTTTGTTTATATAGATTAAGGTTAACCACTATTCACGAGAAATAAAGTACTAAATAAGGAACAAGAACACTAAACAGTAAACACTTAAACTCTGTGTAATGTATTCTATTTGAGGCATAAAGCACCAAACGTACAAATGTTAACCCGATTTATCAATTCACTATTGAAGAATTAACCCAACTAGGTTTTTACAAAACACAGCTTTCAAACAATACAATAATTTAAAATGAAACCAACAAATAATTCCAACTTGTCAATGTCAGTTGTTAAAAACTATGGAACCACTACGGGGTTAATGGTTGCACTAATACCTAAGTTTAAGCTCTTATAATAATAGAAAATTATATATTTAACATTCACATATGTTTGATTTTCGACTTTTTGTGCAGTTTAACAACTATTACAAAGTCCGACATTCATCATCCATACCGATCATTGACTGACTAACTTCCTTTAAGTATCCAGCCATCCCGCAGCTGCTACTGTCGTTATTATGATTACAAAGATCCGAGAGGCAACGATGAGAGAGCCTCAGTACCCGAGTATAAAGTGTTGGTTGATGTATAGAGATAACCGCTAGGACGCATCGCGCTCGCGTATAATGTAGCTTTGGCTGCATGGAGATGGTGAAATAAGTGTGGCGCACTTTATAACGCCTCAGATGAATTTGTATTGGCAGAAATCGTGCACGAATTAAGAAATGAATTTTGTATTACAAACGTTCATTATATAATACTGATTATTAATCGAATTATGATATATTTGACCAAAAATTGTTTAGAAGACGTTTGTACAAGTTGTAATAGAATTTTTCTTTATGATTGAAAAGAAGATATATAAAATTAAAGGTGAGGCGGCGGTTCACTTGCCTCATACGACCAGCCGCCGATGTAGTGCTTCATTGTTAATTAGACTGAAAACATCTATAAATAAAGCATATACTGTTAATTAGACTTGAGAACAGTGAGTAATAAAGACTCTTGTTATTACTTGTTTTAGATAAGTGGAACTCGGTAGTAGTAGTCCGCTACAATATAATATGCTAAGCATTCTACAAATACGGTACTATGTAAACAAGTAGATACAGAATTTGAACTGCTTTTAAAATTTATTTATTTTACTTAGGTTCGGAGTGTTGTATGTTCACAAAATGGTGTTAAGTGATCTTTTAAATGACTGCTTAATGTATACACATATATTACTGTGATGTTTACGCTGGAACTTTCAAACAGATCCGATCGTGCCCCACGCTTGGGTCGTCTTAATACTGTGATGTTCTCCTGGAATCATGCCCCACAAATTGGGTGCCAAAAAAATGCTGTGTAGTTACCTTTTTATTCTCGCCCCACGAATTGGTTCGACATAATGCTGTGTAGTTACGCTCAAATCTTGCCTCAGCTGCTCCTGAATCGTCCTCTTAATTCGATTCTTCCTATATATTACAATCATCTACCTGTTACATCTAAAAAAGCTTCGTCTCATTGTCACCATAGAAACCTAAATAGAAATCCACACCAATCTTGCATTCAAAAATAACTCAATTAACCAAAATATCACACTCTATTTATCTGAAATCCAAATTATAATTTTTTTAAATTTAAAATACCATCGCTTTATATACATTCATGTGTTCACTAATTTTTATAACAATCATTATGCACGTTGATAACCTTCTCAACACATAACTTTTTATTAAAGTAACAGGGCATTCCTCATACCTTACGTTACCTTTCGTCTTAGCATGAGCTCATCTTAAAACTTTATAGATATGCATATAAATCCTCTACACGGCTAAATATCAAAAAGCCCTTTATACCTCTTTACAACTTTTGGTTATCTGAAAATTAACGAATAATGCTCAAAAACAATTTCATTTTAACAGTCCCATAAATGTCTGTTCAAATAAAAATCAAATCAAATAATAATAAAACACATCAAAACACCACAAACACTATGAAAATATTCACCATGAAATGTCTTATTCTATCTCCAACCTTGTAGTTGTCTATGTACTGCGGTCCACCAACTAGCCCCTTTTAGATGTTGCCATGTGATAGGTCCTCAGTCTATCCATTAATTCCATGGTCGAATCCCCATGTGTACCATACAGGCCTCTACTCCAAAAACTCTTCTTTTATAAATTCCAATCAAAATATCCAATCTCCAAATTTCGTTCTTTTTATTGCAAATAAATTCTACTACTCAAACACGACTTTTATCCTCCAAACAATTTTCAAATTCCACTACTTCTACATACAAACAAAAATTGTGCTTATATCTCAACTTCACTATTTAATAACAACACTTTATCAGCTTTTACATAAACTTTATTTAATTAGACTGCACTAATTCACTTGGAACTGTATCACAGATGGAATAAAAGAAAGCGAAACCCCCTCTCTATTACTGATTATATAATGCAAACTGTCCCTCCCCTGTTTACAAAATAGCACGTATTCTTGTTCAACCGATGCTTTATTTTCCCGGAAAATCACCAGCGATCGTCGATTTCTCGTAATTTTTAATAACACAACACAACAGTACGAGGTAATCTACTTAAAACCGTCAACTGTCTTTTCAAATTCTTTGGATTAGTCTCTACCTCTCGCTTGATGCACGCCTTCAACTTCAAGCAAACATCATTTTTCTTCCTTGTACATATCGCTTTATAGCACACATATGCCTCCACAATCTGAATTTTTAGCCCTTTTCGTTTATTTTTCACCAATCATCCCGCTTGGCTACATTTCCCACCTTTTTGAGCGACGCGTGCATGCTTACAACTATCCTTCTTTTGGATATACTTTATGTTTCTCTCTTGTACTCATAGCCTTTTATTCAATCTTGGTCTTTCCATTGCTCCTTCTGACTCTATATCTAAGATTAAAAATCAATATTTTAACTAACGTATACTGCTTTTACATCAATTCTGTGTGGTTTTGTTTACGTCTTTGGTTGCTTTAATTCCAACGGCTGTTCTTTCCAATAAGCTATTAAGTTTGTTTGTAGCAACTCTACTAAGAAATATATCTCTCCCCTTGTTATTTGAAACGTGTTACGTGCCAATAAATTGGCACTTAAACATTGTTTTTAGGTTAATTTTGATGTGCGGAAGTTTCGCGCCACAAATTCAAAAGACTTGGCGTATATTTCCGTCACGTCAGAGTGCGTTTGCGCGAGATCGCGCGACGCGAGTGGAGTAGGGACAAGTGAGAGAAGTGTTTTCCGGAGACGCTGTAACGTGGCTTTTTTGCCTGAACCTTCGAGTGGAGTGGACGTTTTAGGTATCGTATCGTGCCTTGTTTTTATCTATGTAGATTTTCTTGCCTAATTGTCTTTGTTTGTCGCCCCTTATACCTGGTTTCCTGTCCATTCCCTACATAGGTAGGAGTGATAAATTTGTAGCCTTGGCCTAACCGCTTCCACGTTGGAGTAATCCACGACCCTAGAACGAGCCGGATGTCCATGTTCCGCCAACAGCACCGGAGCAGTCACCATCTTTAACTACCATAAAAGAACCTTCCGTAGCCCTGATGGACTTGAACAGAAGCCAACTTTAAACCAGGGACATATTCATGTGAGTATTTGCCGTATAACGATTGTCTTAAATTTATATTTTCCGATAATTACGTATTACATTTGTGCATTGGTGACGTCATTGATAGATGGGCGCGCCAAATCTGTATAAGATTAGCGTTACCAACTGCCGGTGGTGTCTAATAAACCGCGCTTGCGGGTTTGTATTTATCGCTTTTTAACCGTAAGAATTCGCTTTTTTAAAACGTATGAAACGTATTGACTTTTACGTTTGAAACCTAGAAATCGTTATTTTTAACATGCTCAACGCTTTTAAAACTTTCATAGTACTTCATTATCAATCAAATATGCTATAATTTAACCCCAAATTTTTATTTCTTATTCTCTTTATTTACATACATACCATAATAAATAGTCCCTAACTAAATCTAATTAAGATAAATTATTTCTACATTAATCACGCGTTAAACTAAATCGATATTCCCCTATTATCCACTATTTAAGATAGAAAATAATTGTTGAAAACCTTTTAACTAAATAAATTTATTTTACTGTATCCAATTGCTCTCAACCCTATGAGTTCACTTGTACCCTTATGTATTCTATTGACCATTTTAATTACACGATAATATATATTGCCGTGGAATTCGGGGATTAAACTTTTAACATCGCACAACTTCGTCAGTGTCATTAAATAATTTTCAAAAACGCACAACTTTCAAAAAAAAATTGCTTACCCTTTGATTTCTGCTTCAAAAATCGTCAGCAGCTTCTCTGGTTAGCTCAGCTGTGCCTCTTATCGGATACCTAAATATACAACCATTCTTCCTTCATACTCGCACGCCATTCAATAAAATCACCAAATAATACAACAATCATACCATCTTTTATTTACCGCTATTTACAGACAAATTATTCACATGTATAAAAACAGTTTGGTACTATAATTACAAACTCAAATGTGATGTGTTTTAAAGTCCTTGATTTTCTAATTAGGTCCAAACAAATTCAGTAAAATATGAGTAGATGGGCCCCTTATATTACTCTAAATTGACTGTACACTGAAGTATGGTGAGCTCCTAATAACCCAGTTTATTTAGTATATGCCTTTTACCTTGCATAAATCAATACAAAATTTATTGACCCGTTTACCCTTTACAATTCAATTTATGTTCAGAATAAGATTCAGTAAATTTTAAATACACCCCTTTTCAATATTTAAATCCCAATAAATTGTCCAGTACATGTATCTTTTCCAATAAGTTTATATAACCATAAATAAACCCCAAAATTTACTCACACAGCACCAAAATTTCACAAAAGTTTATCAGACAACATAAATTTCAAATAAATTACCTGGAGATTGTTTCAGGCTTTCATTCCTTCGACGACGATCACTAGAACACCTTGGCTTCGTGATTATGCGCTGTGATACTCAGCGGATTCACAGATGATAACCCCATTTGCGAGCAAGCGCCTCGTTTCATAGTACCATTCCATATCAGCATACAATCCTGGTTGTTTGTGATGCTTACCCCACATATATTATGCTTCCATTTATTCATTTTCTAGCTTAGTATAGTAGTAGCCAGACCTCTATTAATTTAATATACACTACACGTAATTCGCGTTAATAAATAGAAGGCCACTACTAATAAGTTACACGTGCTAGCACTATATTTACTGTATTATTAACATATCTAATACTCACAAAAAACTCTATTACAATGTTGGTCTGCATTCAGTACTTTATCTTAGTAAAGTAGTATAGAATCGACGAGAAGACAAAAGAAGAGAGCCTTAATAATTTCCATTCCGTATTTATATTCTTTCAAAATTCTACCCCCGGACACACTTTCCGTGAAAAGCTTATTTTCAAATTTAACTTGTACAAATTTTGATACAACGGTCTTGAAAATTCCTGAAATTTACTCCGTCTACGTGCCGTACGTATCCGAAAGCGCTCCCATCTGTCGCGTTTGTCTACGTTTGGAACACTGTCGGTTCTTAACCAATAATGATATTCTCTGTCGTCATAAAACCCCGCCTGTACTATCTTTAACTCTGTCTGATGCATGTCTGCTGTCGCGTTCAGAACCCCACTTGAGTTATAGAAAATTGATATTGCTGACAGCCCATCTTCACGTGGATATGGTACGTGCGTTTTGAATACCAGAGTAATTTACCAGAGTATTTACCAGAGTATTTACCAGAGAATTTACCGAAGCATTGTTGTGGATTTAAAGGGTAAATAGGTGTAGACAATAAAATTTTAGCAACCGTGTATATAGAAATAAGAGCAATTTATTTGCGCACCAAATTAATTAATTTATGTAGTGAAAACGGGCGGGTATTAAGGTATTTTTCTATATTTAAATTGGAAGGTGAAAATTATATAAGTGAAAAAAGTTTTAGAGTACATAAACAACTCAAGGATACGCATAAGTAATTATAACAACTCTTAATAAAACGCATTGAAGCAAGAGGGGAGCGTGCTTGCATAGAAAATCAATAATTTCAAACGCAAATGTATTCAAAAGCCAACGTTCGTTATACAAGTACTACGAAGCGAAGAAATCGAGAATTGTTATTTCAAACGGTCGGTTGTTTCAAGAAACACCTATTGTTATATGTCAGGTTCATAGAATATAAAACGAACGTTAGCACAAAATTCAATAGAAATTGTTTTCAACGGTCAATTTGGATAAGCTGCTACAATAACCAGTACCTTAAGGAGTGAGTGGAATAAACGATCAATAATATAAAACAGACAGAGAAAAGTATAAATGAAGCGTTGGATTGAAGTCACGTAAGATATACACGTGAAGGCGAAGGACGACTACAATATCGATTTTCTGTAACTCAAGTGGGGTTTTAAAGGAGACAACAAATATGCGTAGAACAGAGATGGATAGCTGATAGGTGGAGCCGTGTGACGACAGGAAATTATATCTTTGGTTGATAGCAAGCATTTTTCGAGAAGTGCGCATATGGTAAGGTAGAAAACGAAATTCTATGTAAACAGCACGACGGACGGGAGAAATTTTTCAGAAATTATAGTCGGTTACATTCAAAATTTTAAGAAGCCGCTTTTCATATGAAACAGGTTCCACTCGGAGGTTTGAAAATCATATAAATAAACGAACGAAGATATTTAAGCTTTCTCGTCTCTTTTCTTTTCATTTAGATTTGAATACGGGTTCAGATCTACAACCTATAATAGTAAAAGCTTTCGGTTAGCAATTATTGTGTTCAGTAAAGTTGCATTAAACATCCTGTTAAAAATCATAAAAGCTGTAGTAGCGGACCGCAAGTCATAAAAGTGTTTGCACGAGTTAATGCTTGTTAGATAAAAGGTGCCGTTACTACGACAAAATTGTTAAATAAAGAGATGATATTTTGGGGTAAGCCAAACTGACAGCAATTTGTATGCGTGAAATATTGGTATGGAATTTTACTGTTAAGCCGAAGCTAATATCTATGTGGTAACGAAGATTTAGATGGTGGGATCTGTGGATCCAGACTTCATCGTAGTAGATGGACACATTGGCAAGGGTTTCTAGTAGACATCTGCAGCAGTGACGAGGAACGTAGGTGACTCCAGGTAACGAACTTTAAATTTCTGTTTTGTTTAAATATTTGTGGTAAGATTTTGGTGTTTGTGTGTTTGACTTATTCGTGACGCATTTATTATTTTTAAAACTTGTTCAAAAAGGTACATGTGCAGGACATTTAATTTTGATTATTAAAAAACTTGAAGTTTTTATTATTATGAAAACGATCCTAGGTCATGGATCGAAACGTTAATAAAGATAATTTTAAAAACTATGAGTGGTTTAATCCCCAAAGAAGATTTAGAAGAATACTAAACAAACCACAACAAACATACAGGGAGTATTTATTAAAAAAGGGTTTATTGATGATATGTAAAGGCTTATTCAGGCTATAAATTGTGGTTGTACGGAGTAACGGGTCTGTAAACTTATTTTTCATAAAGTGCAAGGTTAAAAGCATTTACAAAAACTGGGTTGTAATGAGCTCACCATAGACCAGTAGGAAGTCAAACTAAGGTTACATGTGGGACCCATCTACTCATATCATGTAGAATTTCTGTAAAAATAATTTAAAACCCAAGGACTTTAAAGCATTTAATAATCGAGCGGGTAAAAATTGTACCTAAGTGTAAATATTTTATCTGTTAATATGTGTTAATAAAAGGTTGTATGGCTGTTGTATTATTTTGGTAATTTCATTTGATGGTGTGTTTTCGTGTTTTTAAAATCCCAATTTTTAATCTCAATTTTGTCTTCGTTTCTGCGTACTAAACCTATTCATATGGTTGAAAAATACAACAAGAAGATCAAGAAAGAATTATTTACCCAATTCTGAAGTAACTAAACGATACAACTTCCAAATGTGAAAGTTTAATTACTCAATAGTGTTATTGATGGATATAAAATCAAGATAAGATCATAAACATGATGTATGCGTCTATTTTATCACCTTCTACATATTACAATAATAAATGTAAGTTAAACCGCTCATAGATTTTAAAATCAACTTTATTTACGTTTCGATCCATGACCTAGGATCGTTGTCAAAATTATTTTCACAACGAACCTAAATCATGAATCGAAACGTAAATAAAGATGATTTTAAAAACTATGAGCGAAAGCTCAATAGAAACTCGCGTTTAATTCACCTTGCGTTGTATGGAGCAAGTTCAAGTTTGGTTCAGTTGAACTTACGATCTGGATATGTTGGCTATTCTGGTTAATGTACGTTTGTCCGAAATTTAAACCGCAGAAATTAAAGCTTGGTTATGTTTACGCTTGTGTTCTTTGGCGGGTGAAAGGTATATTACTTTCGTATATAATATAAATCGTGACAATTGTTTTTTAGAAATTGAATAATCTTATTATAATGTTCGTATCTTACTTAAAATATATTGGAAATATCAAACTCCCATTCATATTTTGTTAATTGGTTATAATTTTAGATGGAGAGACAGGATAAAGGAAAACGTGCTAGCAATTTCTCTCCTAGAGAACAGGAAATACTTCTTCGATTGGTAAAGAAATATTCAAAGGATATTGAATGCCGTAAAAGTGACACAAACACTTTGAAAGTAAAAACCCATGCCTGGGACAAAGTATGTCGAGAGTTCAACATGTTGGCGGGAGATCAATTTAGGAATGTTAAAGTACTTAAAAACAAATACGAAAATTTAAAAAACGAACGAAACAAAAGGCAGCAGAGGAAAAAAAGTATTTGTATGCCACTGGGGGCGGTCCATCAAACATTTTCACGCCTGTACATGATCCCCAGGATAAAGCAATGGCCGAAATACTCGGGGAACAAATGACAGGTTTCTGTTCAGAGTTTGATGATGATAGAGGTTTGTTATGTTGCAGTGAATTTATACATTATTTATGCAATTTAATTTAGAGGTGATTGTTTCGAGTCAAGTTGGCGATGACGTAGAAGTGGTTTTGGGAGATCAAGTGAATACAGATTTAACTGGTAAACAAACATATATTACTATTATTTAAATTTATGTGAATGTCTTTTAGAAATAAACGAAGTGAATGCTATCGACGATGGTAAAGAAATTGATCAGTATTCTAAGGATAATGGTTAGTAAGATTGTGATTTTCTTGTGTAAATTACAAGCTCACTAATTAAATTTTAGCTCTTCAAAATTGGTCGAGTATTACACCAGATATGTTGAGGCAACCAAAATCGTCTTAATTAAAAGTAAATCAGCAAACAAATGGTAAATGACAATGGCATGAATGTTATAAATTATTTATTTCTCCTTTGTGTTCTTATTAAATACTGCAAGTCGCAGACAAAGAAATACCGATAATTTAAAATCAAAGATAGGTTTGTGGGCTGCTTCTAAATTGAATCTTGTCTGTGCAAGAACAATATTTTGTAGAAGAGCGGACATTGCAAATTAAGCACATGGGGGAAAAGTCCTTGCAGTTTTTAGAACAAGAGAGCGAAAAACACAAATTATTTATTGAACAAAAAAAAAAGGAAGAACATGACCTTAAAATGGAAATTTTTAGGTTGCAAAGAAAACAATTAGAAGAAAATAATAAATAGCAATATTTCATACTGTAATAAATAGTCGTATAATTAAAATTTATAATATAAATTAAATATGTACATATTATTATTATTATAATCATTTTGCATTAACTTTACTGTGAAATGTTATTAGAAAATATTATCTACACTAATCTTCCAAAGTATTGTGTTATTAAATTGTGCCTCACAACATTGTTCAGATTCACACCTGTATCCCGCTCTGGTGGCAAATTTAAATTAATATCATTAGCAAATTGTATGGCAGCTTCAACTTCTTCGTAGTCTGCTTTGGGTTCAGGTTTGCCATTTTCAACAGCAATATTATGCAGAACAGCTATGGCTACAACCAGAGCTTCAACTTTGTCAACATGCAACCTAATTCCCAAAGCTAAAGCAGGAAATCTTCGCTTCCAAACACCGAAGCATCTTTCAATAGGGTTTCTCGTTCTTATTTGGTTTTCGTTGAATAAGTGCTAAGCAGGGCTTTGGGGATTATGTAATGGTGTAATTAAATGAACTTTTACAGCATATCCACTATCTCCTATCAATAAACTATCTTGCCCGAACTCACGATTTTCTATGCGGGCACTAATTCTAGAATTCATAAAGATATTAGAATCGTGTGATGCTCCTGGCCAACGACACACAATATTTTGAATTTTTAGTTTGGAGTCGCACACTACTTGCACGTTAAATGAAAAAAAAACCTTTTCTATTACGATAAAGTTCTGCATTTGCTCCTCCAGGTGACTGGATTTTTATGTGTGTGCAGTCTAAAGCTCTTACACACCTAGGAAATCGAGCTATTTCGAAAAATCCTCGCGGGACTTGTTCAATTTCTGCTGCAACTGTTGGCATTTTAATAAATTGGTTACACAGTTGAGCAAGACTTCGCAAAACCTTTGAAACAATTCTACTAGTTGTAGATTTATCTATGCCACAAAAATCAGCAGCTACTTGTAAGAATGATCCTGTCGCCAAGAATCGCAATGTTACTAATACCATTTCTATAGGCGGTATAGCTGAATTTCTAAAAAAATATCTAATTAATACTTAGTACAGGAATAGTATACACTTACTCGTTCTTAAGACATGATATTTGATCTGAAATTTCATCAGAAATTAGTACAATAATCGCTTTAGATAAACGAAATCTACTTCGAAATTCTTCAGCATTCCACATTTGTAAATGATTTGGCCTTTCTCTGAAATTTCTTGGTACCCGATGTAAGACTATACTTACGACTTCTAGAAATTCTTCGTCATCTGTTAGATCTTCAATAGGTAAATGAGCCATTTCAACTTGGAGTTATTGAAAAATTTTACTCGTATAAAAATTAGTTTTATGAAGTAAATATTTTTAAATTAATGGTTAGATTCGAGGGTTTCTTATGGCGTGCAGTTATAAATTATTTATTTCTCCTTTGTGTTATTATTAGATCCTACAAGTCGCTATATTTAATATTGTAATAAGTAGTTATATAATTGAGGTTTATAATACCAATCAAATATGTATATATTATTTGTTATTATAATAATTAGCACTAGGTGTATTGTGTAAAGACAGAAAATAATATTTCGGAGTTAGAGGTTCAATATTCAATTAGAGGTTAGATTATTCTACTGAACCATCGGTTGGCCGTTCAAGTGAACTCGGGGTTAAACTATGGATCAAGACTGAACTGTAGCGATACAACGGAATTTTTAGTGTTGAACCAAGTTCTTCTTGAACTTACCGTGAACTAGTTCGATACAACCCGCCCTATGAGTGGTTTAATTCCCAAACAAGAGTAAGAAGAATACTAAACAAACCATAACAAACATACAGGGAGAATTTAATAAATGCCAGCTTAGTTACATTATTTTTATTCGGTAGAATTATTGGATTTATGACGTTCCTTCCAGCACTCGCAATATTATTCGCGCGTCCCTGTAGTCTTAGAATCTTAAGCTCGTTTAGAAATGGGATAAATTTATATATTAAGCAGGTTTTGTCTAAAAGGTTTCCGTTATTAATATTTTCAATCACTCAAGGGTACGCTTCATACTGAATGCTTTGGTAGATTTCGTCTTCGGTTTTATGGATTTTTTCAGCTGTGGCTGTTCCTTCTATTTTCCGGTTTTGGCACATATAGAAAAAGCGCTAAGCCCAAGCTCTACTTCTGAGCAGACGCCGCCATTTGGAGAATCGAGTTGCATTTGGAACTATGCCGTTACTATTACGATCAGTAGTTAATTTTAAAGGAAGAGTTCTCTAAAATTTACTGCATTATTAACAGAAGAAGTGTTAGTATTAAAAGAAAATACCTTTATGCACATTCAATCAAGTCGACACAAAGGTAGAAGATTATTGAATATATTTCTATAGACAATCAATTAACGTGATCATGGTGCATCGTCAATATTAGACCTGTGTGATTTCATCTCCAAACCATTTTTGTAATTTTTGAACAACAGGAAAATCATTTACAGTTACATAGCACACTCAGATGCAAAGAAACATCCGTTAGCTAGTTTTTTTATGTAATTAATCTGAATCCTAAAAAGGTTGAATGAAATCATATGGCGTCACATACTAATAAACGTACATTTACGTGTAATTTGTGCAATTATTCTGTATCACGAAAAAGTTATTTAACTACACATATACGAACGCACACTAACTTACGCTCGTTTCGGTGCAATTTATGTAATTATTCTGCATCACAACAGAGTCATATAAAAGGACATATACGAACCCATACTAACGAACGCCCTTTTTCATGCAACTTGTGTGATTACTCTGCATCACAAAGATGTCATATAAAAGTACACATACGAACGCATACTAACGAACGCCCGTTTTCATGCAATGTGTGTGATTATTCTGCATCAGAAAAGGCTACTTTAAGAAGACATATACGAACGCATACTAATGAACGTCCATTTGTATGCAATTTGTGTAATTATTCTGCAATAGAAAAAAGTGATTTAAAAAAACATATAGTAACACATACTAACGAACGTCCGTTTTCTTGCAATTTGTGTGATTATTCTGCTTCACGAAAAAGTAATCTAACAACACACATACGAACGCACACTAACGAACGCCCGTTTCGGTGCAATTTATGTGATTATTCTGCATCACAAGAGAGTAATGTAAAAGCACACATACGAACGCACACTAACGAACGCCCGTTTCGGTGCAATTTATGTAATTATTCTGCATCACAACAGAGTCATATAAAACGACATATACGAACCCATACTAACGAACGCCCTTTTTCATGCAACTTGTGTGATTACTCTGCATCACAAAGATGTTATATAAAAGTACACATACGAACGCATACTAACGAACGCCCGTTTTCATGCAATGTGTGTGATTATTCTGCATCAGAAAAGGCTACTTTAAGAAGACACATACGAACGCATACTAATGAACGTCCATTTGTATACAATTTGTGTAATTATTCTGCAATAAAAAGAAGTGATTTAAAAAAACATATAGTAACACATACTAACGAACGTCCGTTTTCTTGCAATTTGTGTGATTATTCTGCTTCACGAAAAAGTAATCTAACAACACACATACGAACGCATACTAATAAACGCCCGTTTTCATGCAATGTGTGTGATTATTCTGCATCAGAAAAGGCTACTTTAAGAAGACACATACGAACGCATACTAATGAACGTCCATTTGTATGTAATTTGTGTAATTATTCTGCAATAGAAAAAAGTGATTTAAAAAAACATATAGTAACACATACTAACGAACGTCCGTTTTCTTGCAATTTGTGTGATTATTCTGCTTCACGAAAAAGTAATCTAACAACACATATACGAACGCACACTAACGAACGCCCGTTTCGGTGCAATTTATGTGATTATTCTGCATCACAAAAGAAAAGTGTAAAAACACACATACGAACGCACACTAACGAACGCCCGTTTCGGTGCAATTTATGTAATTATTCTGCATCACAACAGAGTCATATAAAAGGACATATACGAACCCATACTAACGAACGCCCTTTTTCATGCAACTTGTGTGATTACTCTGTATCACAAAATGTCTACTTTAAAAGTACACATACGAACGCATACTAACGAACGTCCCGTTTTCATGCAATTTGTGTGATTATTCTGCATCAGAAAAGGCTACTTTAAGAAGACACATACGAACGCATACTAATGAACGTCCATTTGTATGCAATTTGTGTAATTATTCTGCAATAGAAAGAAGTGATTTAAAAAAACATATGGTAACACATACCAACGACCGTCCGTTTTCTTGCAATTTGTGTGATTATTCTGCTTCACGAGAAAGTAATCTAACACACACATACGAACGCACACTAACGAACGCCCGTTTGGGTGCAATTTATGTGATTATTCTGCATCACAAAAGATTAATGTAGAAACACACACACGAACGCATACTAACGAACGCCCGTTTTCATGCAATGTGTGTGATTATTCTGCATCAGAAAAGTCTACTTTAAAAAGACACATACGAACGCATACTAATGAACGTTCATTTCTATGCAATTTGTGTAATTATTCTGCAATAGAAAAAAGCGAGTTAAAAAGACATGTACTAACACATACCGACGAATGTGCAGTTACTTTTAATGTGTAATTATGCTGCAATACGAAGAAATGATTTAAAAATACATATACGAACACATATTAATAAACGTTCATTTATGTGTAATTTGTGCGGTTATTCTGCATCACAAAAAGGCTGTTTAATAAGACATATATGAGCGCATACGAACGCCCGTTTTCGTGTAATTTGTGTAACTTGTTACGTGCCGAAATCGGCCGTAAACATTTATAAGTGTTAATATAAGGGAATTTCGCGCCTTAAATTTAAAAAGACTTGTTACGCGTATTTCCGTCACTTTAGAAGTGCTTGCGCGAGACTTCGCGCCGACGCGAGTGGCGGGAGAAGTGGGGAGTTTTCGCAAGACGCTTGAGAACTTGCTTTTGAACTAGAAGAAGTGTTGTGTTGGGTCTGGTATCGTGTCTTATCTTTTATTATGTAGATCCCTTTTTCTCACCTTTTGATTGTCTTCCCTATAAACCTGTTCCTGCCGTTCCCTACATATAGGAAGAAGATAGCGAATCTGGAAGCAACCTGACCTAACAGCAGTCCACGCCCTGAGAACCATCTTTAAATAATCCTGAAGGGAGCTCCGCAGTCGCTAGCCTGGAGCAATCCTGAAGGAAGCCGCAGCCACCATCTTTAAATAATCCTGAAGGGAGCCACGAGCCGTCATCAGGAAGTAATTCTGTGACACGCTTACATATTCACGTAAGTTCCCCGTGTGTGGGGTTTTTTATAATATATTTTAGAAATTTGCATATTTCGTCATTTACGTGTAATAATTTGCATGTTGTGTGACGTCATTGGCAGATGGGCGCTAATTTCCACATTATGGATTATCGTTACCAATTGTCTTTTGTGACTCTTATACCGAGTAAACGGTACTACAAGATTGGCGTCCAACGTGGAGCTCGAAATCTTATAGTACCGTTTACTCGGTATAAGAGTCACAAAAGACAGTTGGTAACGATAATCCATAATGTGGAAATTAGCGCGCTCATCTGTCAATGACGTCACACAACATGCAAATTATTACACGTAAATGACGAAATATGCAAATTTCTAAAATATATTATAAAAAACCCCACACGCGGGGAACTTACGTGAATATGTAAGCGTCTCACAGAATTACTTCCTGATGGCGGCTCGTGGCTCTCTTCAGGATTATTTCATGATGGCGGCTGCTCCTTCCTTCAGGATTGCTCCAGGCTAGCGACTAGGGCCCTTCAGGATTATTTAAAGATGGTTCTCAGGGCGTGGACTGCTGTTAGGTCAGGTTGCTTCCAGATTCGCTATCTTCTTCCTATATGTAGGGAACGGCAGGAACAAGTTTATGGGGACGACAATCAAAAGGCAATAAAAAGGGATCTACATAATAAAAGATAAGACACGATACCAGACCCAACACAACACTTCTTCCAGTTCAAAAGCAAGTCCTCAAGCGTCTTGTGGAAACTCCCCACTTTCCTCCCACCACTCGCGTCGGCGCGAAGTCTCGCGCAAGCACTTCTAAAGTGACGGAAATACGCGTAACAAGTCTTTTTAAATTTAAGGTGCGAAATTCCCGCATATTAACACTTATAAATGTTTACGGCCGATTTCGGCACGTAACAAACTATTCTACATCACAAAAGAATAGTTTAAAAATCACATGTACGAACGCATACTAATGAACGGCCATTTGCATGCAAGTTGTGTGATTATTCTGCAATACCAAAAGTTGATTTAAAAAAACATGTAAACACATACTAACCGACGTCCTTTCCTATACAATTGATGTGTTTCACGCATCTGTCCAGTAATGAATTTGTTACGCATTTAAGAATGAGTTAATAATAGTACTCATTATTCAGTAGATGTATATGAGTTCATAGTCCAAAACCTCTGACCAATCAGTACAAACCTTTATTTTTCATAATCTGCGAAGTATAATTTTCGTATCGTACACAGTAGGCATCATACTTTGACAAATAAAATTTTGCTCGTCAGTGTTTGCGATATTAGTTAATTAGAAAATGTCTGATAATGAAGATTTGGGTAGTCGTGGGAAAATTATAGTATTCTATTCGCGAGTTATGGCCATTACTCATTCGGATTACGCCGCTCACCCTAACGGGCTCACGACGCAAACCTTCCGAATGAGTAATAACAATCATAACTTGCTCGTTGAATAATACCTACACTATTATACTAGCGCAGACAATCGTTTTCATTGTATCGCATCTAAAGATACACATGTGGCCCCTGAATAACAAGCGCTTATTTGTCTAGAATTTTTTGTGATTATTTTGAAACAAATGATTATACTCTAGAAGTACATTTGGAGGCATTTCACTTTAAGTAGAACCTATTGTCATTTGATATATTGGTCAGAAATGAAATAGCAGAGGTGTAGTTGAATTTTTAAGGGTGATGTTTGGGAGGGGCATGTTTTACAAATATTCTCACGTATAAACATGCCACTTTTATTAGTTCGAAAGCGTAGTAGAATAATTAGAATATAGTGAAATGATATAGAGTTATTGCATGCTGTTTGTATAAATGAATTATAATGATGGTATGGTTAATCACAAAACTCTACGTCACTTATACTTGGAAACAAACTGCTACACTTAAATATATAATGAATGTGTGCTTATTGAGAGGGGTCCTTCTTAAAGTGAAATATCTTTACGAAGGACATTTGCCTGCAATTTGTTTAATTATGTTACAACATAGTATTCCGTTTCGATTTAAATTAGCATTTATATATTATAATTATTTTACTTTATTTTTATTTATAAGTTTTATATATTTACTCACTATTTACACACTATTCATTTTAACAACTTTACTTTTGTGTATTCCGTTATCTACATATCCATTGGTTCAATATATTTATTTTATCAATTTCAACTTTTATTCATTTCTTATTTATTTTAATAGATTTTTAATCCTTTTATTTATTTATGGGCATGTAGTCTTACTTTTATGAATGTCACTTTACTTTTTTCAAATATAATAAAATTGAGATGGTTTTAATAATCCACGGTTGTGGAGAAGGAGAAATGATCTTAGTTTAAGTTATTTACTAAAAATAATTAACATCGTTACACAAAAGTAAGTAAAATATTAGTATGTATTGTAATAGTTCAGCAACCCACAGTACAGAGGAACAGTATAGGAATAGCAGGCATTTCTATTTCAAAGGCAATTGCAATGTAGTTCATCCAATATTAAGTGATTGCCACCTAACTTTTTAATCAAGTTTGTTAAATAAAATTCAACTACACTTACTATTCATTTCTTCACACGAATTTACACAAGGACGCGAAATACGTTTCGGGTCTTGGGAGCGGTGTTTTTAAAAACTGTTCCAAGTCTTCGTAACAATTTATTGATTTATCTTAAACAGAAATTATCATGGAATTTTGACAAACTGATTAAAATAACTTTAAATCGAAATTAGTTAATTAATTGAACTAATATTAGGGCGAGTAGCCTAGGTAAAAAAATAATGCAAAAAAAGCTCTAATACTCAGACTGACTACTGTCAACTGAGGACTCCCGGGCTTTTTATAATGTCCCTACCCTCTCACATGGCTTTGGGAACTTGCAGATCTCATGTCTGCTTATTCCTAATTCTACACTTTGTTACATTGTTTCAATCTTAATTTCTAGGTAATTGCATATCTTAACCAGCTGTGACCTGCCACCTGCTGTATCACTATCATCTGGAATACATTGTATTCACATCCGTTCTCATGAACTGTTAATAACTTTTTTATATCTATCCTTGAGTTACATTGTTGTACTCAACTTATGATTTCTTTAACAATTTCTAATAAGTTCCTATTAGATTCTATTATTATATATATATATATATATATATATATATATATATATATATATATATATATATTGTCGTGATACCTACAAAAAGCCTCACCTGAGTAAAAAGAATATTGCCCTCTGGAATTGGGCCTCTGTTGAATCTCTTCAGATAGTCGCCTTTTTACTCTTTCCGCCTCGGCTGCTCACCTAGATAAATCTTTCATCCTCATTCATAAAAAAAAACACATTCCTACCACAAACATCAACGTTAACTCTATTTACATCAATATTTATAATACATTAAAATTTCAAAATTAAATTGTAGCATAAATTTCAGTATCATAAAATTTCAAGATTAAATTTGTCATCATTTTAATTTGCATCCAGAATTAAAGTCCTTGTAGGATGCCTACTAATTAATTTAACAATATTTGCAGACCTGAGTCTGAGTACAAAGGGAGCATCTCCCACCCCTTTACGTTAATCAAACAGGTTAGTCTAATTGAGCTCAAAGACAGACCCAAATTTTCATCATAATCAAGAACATAAATGCTAAAATACTCCTTTCTACTTAAACAAGAAAATTTCACCTTAAAATTAAAAATTTGTTGTTTGTACAAATTCACTACTGTCCATTTTAAGTAAATAAATTATAAAGTTATTCAACACACACCAAAACATCAAAAATCGAACAACAAAGCATAAGTTACCTGAAGGTTAATGCACTCGTGGCTCCAATGTACATCGTCCTTTGTTAATCACACCATTCCAACTGGGTTATGCTTACGGCTTCTGATTCTGAACACTTTTAAAATTTTCTACATCACCATTCATCTAAAGTTGTTTCAGGGCTTCCCAGGAATTATATATCAAAAACTTGTTTTGTGGATCCAATCACGATTACGAATAACATTTGATTATTAACACCCCCGAAAAATAGCAAAGAAATTCATACTTCTTTCACGCTATACCCAAAACTGCATACTTTTGTTTATTCATTTATCGTTACAAATTTGGATTCTTAGTACAGTAATACTCGCAAATATAACTAAACTTTATTACCTTGTATCTTCTTTTCTAAGTGCACTAAGGCATACTAACTTGTATCGTAGCACGTAAATAGCAAACTGTTTTAAAGTATTCAATAATCACAAAAATATAAGAGCAAACTGTTTAAAATATTGAATCAAAATCGAAAATCTAAGAGAGCGAAACTATTTAAAGTCCGGGTTTATATAATAGCCTTGCTTGCATGTCGCTTTTGTCCCTCAACGGACACTTTCCAGAATTTCGCATTGTCGGTTCCCTTCTCGACAGTCGGGCACACGATTCTATTAACTTTGCACACGCGCCAGTTGAAAATCTAAGAAATTTTCCATACGGCACGCAACCACGTCCGAGAATAACTAATTAATTTTGTATCGAAATCGTTACGTTTACACCTCTCATATCTGCATCTGATTACAACCAATCGTAGCTCTCATGACGCTGCTCAAATCACGCCTTTTACTATATGGGTCTCTGCCTTGCGCATTTTATCTTTCCTTTTCTACCTTGGTCTGAGTGGTACAAATCGATACTCTTTACTATCGGCTGTGTATAATCCACGTGGACTGTTAAATAACCCACTTTATTAGCATTTCCCGTGAATATTAAGCGACGGTTTCTCCAACATTCTCTGTAACCATTTGTTATCTACAAAATTTAAGCAGAACGTGACTTTTAAATAAACGCTGTTTTGTTTTTCGTGCTAAAGCATCCGACCGTTTCCAATATACGTAGAATCTACATGTTTATCTAAACAAATTAAACTGAAATTGACTTTTAAAAATACCCAGGTGTGTTCAATCGTAACATTTTAAATAACACTTCTACGATTTGAATATTATTGGGTTTTTTACAAGCTTTTATATGTTACTGATGGTTCAATTAACTCCAATTAAAATAATAATGAATGGCGTTGACTTCTACCCTTTAATTTTTAGTGAATCCTAATTAAATATTAATTATTATTTGTACATTTTGTTTAATACCGGTTACTTAAAAATTGAGTTAATTAATATAAATTTTGCACGTAATTTCTATTTGTTTCTTTACTTGGAATAATTAAATTACATACACCTTAAGCATTTTAATTCTGTTTCTTTTTATAAAAAGCGTCTAGTGAATAATTTAAATCCCTTATCTTTAATGAAACGAATAAATTTGTATGTTCCACGTTTTTTTTAATAACGCGTATTGTCTAATAAAATTCCTTATACACGGTGATTAAAATTATTTGATGTCGTTAATTAATTTTCTACCCTAGTCTAAATTTGAGTAATATATATATATATATATATATATATATATATATATTGATATAACACCATACTCGGTGTCAATGGCGTTTTCTACTATAACTCCACCTCTCTGTGTTTTCCTACTTAAATTTAAATCTCACTAATTTTACTTATTATGCCGCGGCTAGCTTTTATTATTCTACACAGAGTGCACAACGTTACGATGATCAATTTTTCTCTTCTCCACTCCTTTATGATTACCTCTTCGTTTGAATTATAAAATCAAGTCAATTAATTCCATATAATGAAAAGAAATATTATTTACAAGTTTTGAAAATTATTAAAATACACCCTTCAATCAATCAATATCATAAGTCTTATTTATCCCAAAATTCATATCCTTTGCAATCAATCTAAAGTCACCAAAAACTACTCTTTTTATCAAAGAAACCTCGAACGCTCCAGATATCTTCCTAGTATTACGTACTTTCAGCGTATGCAAAGTTTGTTGTTGACCCTGTTACACAAGTTTATATAAATTGAATACATTCAGTAATGAAATTTAAAAATAAAAAAAAATCTTAAAACTAATAAGATCTTACCTGCTCTGTCTAGTCGAACCCCTTGTTTTCTTATAAATTATTTATTGCTTCTTTATTTTCTGGCAACTCAAAATTATACCAAACTCGTCGACAATGCTTTGAAGTATTACATTAATCCATTTAAAACGAATTATCCATACATTTGAAATATTATACTCTCAATTAGAATCTTCCATGCATTTAAATTATTATACCATCCATTATCAACCAACATCAATTCAGAATTATTATCATCCAATGAGAATTAGAATTATACATACATTTGAATGATTGTATCAACCAAAATTTGAAATTACCAACACATTTGAAATTATTATCAACTCACTTGAATTGTTATCCCCCAATTCGAACTAGGATCAGGATTATGCATACACTCGGATTCTTATATCTATCCACTAGGAATTATTATATCTATCCACTCGAATCAGGATTATACACACATTTGGAGCCGTTAATCGCCAAAATAAACTTTCATATTTGTAGCACTTACTTATCAATATCTATTTTTACTATTATATTATTAAATATTAAATTACGCACGACTTTTAGGTTCAGAGTATCGCAGCTTGCCCTTCTTGAGTTAAAACTGAGCTCTGTTATTATTGCTTGCTATTAAATATAGGTTGATCCCACTTGGATGTGGGTTGGGTTTCCAACGAGTCCGTCGCTTATCTTAACCAATAAGGTATGTGTATATCCTGCACTTGAAGTGATTTTCTGATGTAATATACCTGGCTTTCCGGGTAATGGTTGTTTGCTACAGATGCCTCGTTATCTACCATACGTTGTTATGTCTAGATATCGCGTTTTCCATATTATACAAAAATACATGATGTAATTTCAATTTTGATTTTTGTGTATGTTTATTTATCTACGCATCTTTGAACTGCATTTTCTTATCAAAAGTGTTGATTGTTTCTACGCACTTACACAAGGCTTTGTTAAGTTTTATCTCTTATCTCCGTATTATATTATAACTAATTAGAACCCTTTTGAATGCGTGTTTAATTACATTTATTATCATTTCTCTAAATACGCGTGCTTTTTACTGAAAGATACTGTTACTTGCATTGTTTAAAATTATTAAAGCTCTATATACCGAGTGTTAAATCCTCATTTTTTACCTAATGTATGAATTACCTATTTCTATGCTAAATATGCGTCCTATTATTGTAAGATGTGTTTATTTGCGACGCTTAAAACTAATTATGTTCTATATACAGGGTGTTAAATGCTTACTATTTACATAATATAAGAATTATTAAATTTTCTACTAAATAAATGCAGTTTTCTGCTTCCTATCGTAATTTATGGTTTCTGCACGACCTTTGCTATACAAGACACCCTTAAACAACCTCCTTATCACAGCAATATATATATATATATATATATATATATAAATAAATTAGGGGATACATAACTCCTCTTGACGTACATGAAAAATTAAGGGGTTTTCTCGCTTAATTTTTAATTTAAAATTCATAAAATTTATTTAATTTCACTATTTAAAATTTATTGTTTCTAAGGCTACACTTATTGTTTCTTTATTTTTTTTTCCTTAAATCTAAAACTGTTTGCTTTATTCTTATATCTAAGATACATTTTGTAAAATACATATATAATTAGAAAAATTATTAGAATGATTAACACAATTGTCCAAACACTTATGTTGTCGTAGTGTAACTTGGGCACTTTGAGTTCTCTTAAATATTCTTTGTAGTTTTCCATTGATTTAACGGCGTGGTTGAGGTCGTCTAAGTCTAGGTGTTCTAGCTGCATGGGTTTCTTGATTATTTCTTCGTCTTCTGGTTGTTCTATCTTGAACTGTAATTCTTATAGGTTTGCGAGTTTCTATGTTGCTATGGGGTCTTGATAAACTTTGATTATTTCATCTTTCAATTTTAAATAACAGTCCTCTTAAAGGGTGATTAATTTGCTTCCGGTTAGTGCTAGGTTGTTTTCATCTTGATTGCAGTAGATGGTTGCTATTACTTCTGTTGGGAAAATGGCGATCCATTTGTTTCCTGTAACCTTTTGAATTTTCATGGTGGTTATTTGTATGGGTTTTGCTTCACAGTTTTCGTAACGATTTGATAATTTTAATAGTTGTACTTCGCAAGGGTATTGCTATTTACATTTATTAAGCGACTCTTACGACTCAATACACCCCTAAGCAACCCCTTATTACAGCATTATAGATATATATATATATATATATATATATATATGTTGTGGATTCAAAGGGTCAAATTTAGGGTAAACAATACGATTTCAACCACCCTGTATAGAGAAAAGAACAAATTATTTACGCGCAAAATTTATCTTTGGTCTCTGCAATCTGGAATTGGAACGACGATCTCGTGCTATCTGAAAATTTAACCACATCTAAACATGCTCGAACTGAACTAGGTCTTCGTTAGAGCCTAGTTACTTTATCACAAAAAAATTATAAATAGATCCCCTAGTCAAAATTATACTTTCAAAAAAAACTTTTAACTTTAATACCACTAATATCTTTCTTCAATATCAAAATTTCATATTTGTAAAATGTTTGCTTTTATAGGGCAATTATTGCTTACTTCAAAGAAAGAAAGTTTTACGACAACTTATTATTTTTTCTACTAATTTAAAAAATATATATACATTGTTTAGATAAAGCTAACTGTACGGAGACTTTCAAAACAGTTTCTTTATTACGATTTAACAATAATCTCTGAGTATTCATGGGATATTTTTCAATTGCATAATTTAAATTAATTCTCTATAAGAAATATATGATTTTCATTTTTCATGCTACAGTTTATTCATGGTACTTGAATAGGATCCTATTCAGTTTACAAGAAACAAATTAAATGCTCAAAAAAGCTTTTATAGATTATAGAACTATATTTTTAATAGACATCTTTAATGGAATCAAAGGTCAAAGAAAAATTCTTATTGTCGGCATTAAGCTGTACTTCAGGTGTACTATCAAAATGTGTTATACACAATAATTCGGCAAACAATTCTTATCGTATCACATGTTTAGTTATGCAAATATTTTAATACAACTTTGTAACTTCAAAAATAATCTTACAGAAATACCTTAAAAATAATAAGTTCATTTATGCATTATTCAAATACTAAATTTTGAACTAAATTTTACGTGAATCAATTTAACTGATCTTCAAACCTTCACAAAAATTCGAGAATTAACTTTAAATAAACATATATAGCTTCTGCGAAAATTATTTATACATCTTAAATGAATGTTCCTTGAAAAGAATATAGGTATAAAGTGGAGGATGACTCACCGCTGACTATCTGCTGTGCGGCTGGGTCTGACGCAGGGATCCGGATTTGACCTTCATACTAACCAATCATGTGGGGGCTTCCACTTCCTTGCCTAGCAACAATTGAAACTGCATCTAAAGCTCAACCAATTTCCAAAAGGATTTAAAACGTGTCTTTACTTCACTTCAGTCTCGTACTTGCCATATGGTTAACGATTGTTTTATATAATACATAATTTCCATTACTTTAATACTTAAAACTTGAAATTACTATTTTAAAACTTGGAATTAATACTTAAAACTTGCTATTTGCATAACACGGGCATAATACTTCATACTTTAAAAAAACTTGCTTCATATTTAATACTTGGTACTTTAAAAACATGCACTAAAATCAAACGGGAAAATTAAATTCAAAGGTAAGTTTGCGAATTATTTTCTTACCGTAGAAATATATTTACAACCATCTTAGGTCGATGCCACAACTAAAACTGAACCCAAGGTATACGTTGACTCCACTTTACTACTTGATGGGACGGCATGTTTAATTAAAAACCTGCAGGCCCTCGATAACACTTCTATACGGATTACATGCTGATATCAAAATGTCTTGACCACGAGGCAATGTTAACTATTCAAGCATGCGCCGGGAAAAAGGATATTGAATCAAGATACAAGCAAATAGAAGAGCACTTAAAGGTTACTTTGACTATTCTAATGTAGATGGGGCACGATGTATGAATTCGTAATATAAGGTTTCAAGATAAGTTTAATATTTATTGAATAGGTGTATTGAACGAAAGCGTATATTTAAATAGCAGAAAATCGTAATTGTTACACCATTATCAAATGCTTTTTCCAAATCTACAAACCCTATATATACGCTTTCCCCCTTCTCTGTTGTTTTCTCTATTATCACCCTCAGAGCTAAAATAGCCTCCCGTGTTTCCATGTTTCGTCTAAACCCAAATTGATCTTCTCCCAGTATTTCTTCAGCTCGTTTTTCCATTCGTCTTTGTATAATTCTAGTTAATGTTTTTGAAACGTGTGCGGTCAAACTTATTGTTCGAAAATTTGCACACCTATCCGTGCCTCTTTTTTTTGTATAGTTGCTATGATGTTATGTTTGAAATCTTTGGGTATCTCGCCTGTCTTATACATATAGCTTACAAGTCGGAAGAGACGTTCTGTTACTGCTTGTCCAAAGGCTTTTAGAGTTTCTGGTTGCACCTTTCAGACCGTATAATGCTAATTCAAACTCATCTCTAAGTATAAAATATCCCAGGTCATCATTTTCAATGTCTGATTCCTGTTCTAATGCTGTTAGTTCATCTCCTGAATGTAAATTCTCTATATATTCCTGCCATCTAGCTACTTTCTCTACATTTTCTATAATGACATTTCCTCCCGCGTCTCTTATATTTTTGCTATATGGTTTTATATCTCTAAAATTGATTCTAATTAGTTTGTATGCTTCGTCTGTCTTTCCTATTTCCATCTTAGTTTGATGGTTTTGTTTTCAGTCTTAGTGAAGTTAATATACTTTATATTAGAAAGTTATTGCATACTCATTACAAGCAGACTTTATTAAAAGAATCTTGAAATAAAGTATCCTTTATTAAAAGTTTGCATCCAATTTAAAAGAGTGTTATTGCAAGGGCTTTTTCCTTTACTCCTTATTCTCGACATATATATTTAGTATTCTATATTTATAGGTTATGTTTTAAAAATGAATAAAGAATTAATCTCTTTTGTGATAAGGTAACCTATAATATATGTTTAACTATATTGGGAAAGATCAAAAAAGTCTATTCACACAAAGATGAACCTATTTTTATTATTTGAGTCTTTCATTTCGCACTGATTCGATAACATTTGTACGTGTTGTCAAAGTGTTTTCATAGAATATCCTTCGAGTTTACTTCAAGACACTGTTTTTTACTTCTTCCCAAGCATATAGCATATCTGTTTTTAAAAGGATTTTTACACCTTATAAAAACTAAGCAAACTCTAAGAATTAAAATAGAGCTAACCAAAAATTTGGGTAAAATCCGAAAGGACAATTCAAGCAAATTTAAATAATTATTCTGGTCAACAAGTTGAGGAAACTACGCTAAGAATCAACTGGGAGAAGCTGTAACAGAGAATAAAATTGGAAACAATCTAGGGGTACTGACCATCCACATACAGAGGCAATTCCAGGAAACAAGCTGGGAAAACACAGGTCAGAGATTTATAATCCTTTATTAGTATGAGACTGTCATTTCAATTTTCTATTATTTATATTGAAGTATTTGTAAGGGTCATCAAATATCTTTAGAGAATTTATAAAAATAGAGAGAAGATCATTTGAACGTTCAAAAGGATATCAAAGTAAATTATAGTGGTATTTTTGTTGGCTTTCAGGGAGTATGTTTTGGCGGAAACGGATAAATATTAATATTTTATTCAGGGGCTAATTTTTGAATACAAAATCAAATTAATAAGTTATTAGAATACAAAGTGTACATATTCTCGATGATTATACGAATTTTGGATTGCTTCGCTTACATTATTTTAACAGATAGGACCTAGAGAAAAGGTGGTTAAACAGTTTTTATTGTCATACTGTAGGGCACTGTGTTGATTAGATTGAGCTGGCTGAGACATGTAAAAAGGGGGATAGATTTAGAAACGCAGAGCAAAAAGCCAAGTATGAACATAGCAATTAAGATAAATGACGCACAACATTGTGGCTCGAAAGGAAAGCTCACAATAAGATGAAAGGCGACAGCAACGTTAGGGGCTATAACATTGCAATATATATATATATACACATATATATATATATATATATATATATATATATATTGCAGTGAATTTCTCTATACCAATTTGAGCTCTAGTGTCGGATTGGGCGTCATAAAATTGCTGTGGAGGTCGATAACACTTGAGATCTCCCTAAAAACCAATCAAGCCCCACGCTTGGGCCATATAAAATTGCAGTGGATCTTTAGAACAATCGGGATCACCGTTGAGTCTCAGTGCCGTTGGGCTCTCATAAAATTTTTTGAAATAAAAAAAATTTCTTACAATACCTTTAGAACACCTCCTGATTTCTGCACACCCTGGCTTGCTCAGCAATCTGCGTCTTCTTGGATACTGACCATCCTAAATTCACTCCTCACATATACAATCAAATAAAATTACCACTCAAATAATGCAACAAGACATACAACCTTTTTATTTACACATATTAACAAGTTTCCATTGGTACGAAAATATTTACACATTTGTATATACAGTTTGATAAAAATGTTACCATCCCAATCTTTAAATCTTTTAAAATTTCAAGATTTTAACATATTTCAACATTTTTATTTTAGACAGGTAGATGGGTCCGTCGTGCAACCCTAAATTGATTTTTTATTCTGGTCTATTTTGAGCTCAGTATAACCCGGTTACTCTAAATGCTTTTAAACCTCGCATTTTTGTTTAAAATAAAGCGAAAGACCCGTTTACTCCTTACAACAACATTTTTATGTCATTAATAAACATTTTAAATAATCAAAATCAAATGTCCTGTACATATACCCCTTTAAATGAGTTTTATGGTAATAAAATACACCCCGATAAGTCAAAACACTCAAGAACAAAATATAAGAAATAATAAGAAATTAATTTTCTTTACCTGGAGAAAGTTTCGTCCATCGTTATCTCTGAAGATGTGTTCCAAAACCCTCGTCGTTGTGTCCATACACTTCGTGATTATACCTGGATCCAACTCATGTCCACTAGTTATCCAAATCTCTTCAACCACCTTTAGTATTTCTACCAGGATGATGGTCTCGACCAAGCTTAACCTTCCATAACCACTACACTTCACGCATACTAGTTTCAAACTTCACGATTCGCTTACCCAAGTACCATCCTATTCTTAGATTGTAGCATGTAGTAATAGCACCTTTTATAAGCCAGCACCCACTTGTGCAAATCACACTTTCAATACATTACCGATACGTTACTAACAGCTTTTACACACTTTTAAATAGGATGTTGTATAATAATTCAACTAATAAGCGATAATCAGTACAACGTAAGAGCACGTAATAGCAAATACGTAAGAGATCTAATATCTAAGAGAGCTTTAATACCTCTCCCAGTGTATTTATACGCTTTTGAATACCCTTTCATGGACCCTCTTTTTATCGAAAAGTTTATTTTCCAAACCGATTCTTAAAATTTTGTTCGTAACGAACTTCAACGTCTGAAAAATTTCAAGTTTACCGTGCTGTTACATAGAAATTCGCTCAACACCTCTAAACGGCGCGAGCTTCTCAAAACTTCTAGCCTTCGACCAATTATAATGCTTTCCCCAGGTGTATACGTCCAACCCCCTAGCTACCTTTCTTTGTTTCACCCATATTTATTGTCTCTTTTAGAACCCTTCTCAAGCTACAGAAAATCGATATTGTGGTTGACCTCCAAATCTACTGCGCATTTTAGACGTGTATTATAACCAACGTTTTATTATAAGTGCTCGGTGTCTGTTTTACATTATAGATATTTCATTTCACTTTGTCTTCAAAGCATTTGTTATTTTAACAGCTTTTCGTACTGACCGTTACAAACAATTCTATAGAATTTTGTCGCAAGACATATTTCACTTCTTTGAACTTGACATTTAACGATCAGGTGTTTTTTTGAAGTAAACTATCCGTTAAGATAATAATTCCGAGTTTTAGTACTTCTTAGGATTTGTATAACGAACGTTTCGTTTATTTAAATGGAAATATGCGTTTAAATTATTGATTTTCTATACCCAAAAGCTCCGTTTCTTATCCCATGCGCTTGATTTAAACTATTACAGTAAACATATCCACCACTCTTTTTCTTAAAACATCTATGTTCTGGGGAAGATCAAATTCATAGATTTCAATTTTAATATTGCCTCACAGATAAAAATCGAGAACGTCAGGTCAGGTGATCTGGCTAGCCATGGAATTGGGCCATTAGATGATATAACCCCATCAAACTGTTCTCTTAAATAATTTCTAACTTCAATTGTGTGCAGGGCAGCCATCCTGTTGAAACCAAATTTTAACAAATTCACCTTCTGTTACAACTGCTTGAAGACCGGGCAAAATTTGATTTTTTAAAAGGTTCAAATATCTTTCTCCATTTAGACTATAATAATACAGAAATGAACCTATGAGTCTATTCCCTAATATAAAAAAGGGTTAATTTATTTTAAAAAAGTAAAATTATGAAAATTGATTATCGGATCTATGAGAAAAAATTATTGCATATTTTTATTAGTAATAAAAAATTTCTAACAATAATTTAATCTCCACGGCATTTTATAGTTAAGGAATTTCCTGCCTTTTTAAATACGAACTCGTATTGACACAAAAGTGGAGTTAGTGTTAGAAATCTTTTAGTACTAAGGAAATAATATTTCAAAATTGTAATTTTTTTCTTAGGGTCCCGATAAGGAATAAGTACCAAATGTAGTTAAATAAAATTGCCAATGATTCCACACCATACGTTAAATCCGATTCTGGTTTGTAAACGCCATTCATCTACTTCATATGGATTTTCTAATGCCTAATGATGTTTATTAAAAACTCCACAATTAGGAAACCTACTTTCATCCAACCACAACACACAACTGGAAAATTCTGGATCTTCGGTACATTTAGTAATCGGTTTCTTCAAGTCCCTGTACAATTGTAGATTTGTACAGATGATATTTATTTATTTTTAGAACTCTTCGTGTAGTAAGTTTTGATTCAATTAATTCACGTTCTTCAATTGTTACAGATGTCTTAGGATTTTCATTAACAGCCTGTAAAATATTTTGAATATGATTTTCATTTTCAACATTGTATTGTGTTACATGCCGAAAATCGGCTATGTATCATTTTTGGTTTAAGTTCAAATTTGTGAGTAAATTCCCGCCATTATTTCAAATAGACTTGTGCATTTCCGCCATCCCGGACAGTTGCGTCGGCGCAAAAAAATGCGCAGGCGCGGAGTGAGTAAGTGCGCGGTCTGGACAGGACATGAGATCATTATTAGCCGACGAGACGTCGAACAGTGACGTTTACCTGTGTGGTTCCTTTGTCTTTTCTCTTTTAGGATGTAGGTTTTCCTTCATCTCATTCCCTACCTGTATCCTACCGTACCGCTACGAACGATGGAGAGGGAAGACAAAACAAATCTGAAACCCACGCCCAAACAACGCCCAACTAGATCCATGAAAATAAGCATGGCTCCTGCGTAAGGATGACCGCAGAATCGTAAAGCGTTCCACATTTTTAGGTGAGTGTTTTTTATCTTTTTTAAAGTGCATCTTGCATCACTGTAAACCTATTTGGTACTTGATACAATTTGGCAAATTATGTCGTAATACCTTTATTGCGCAATATAGTGGACGTGGAGCGTATCAGTGTTGCTAACTGTAGTGGTGGCTCATAACAGTTACTCGTGACTATAACAATTGATGTTGTAGTTGTTCAAAGATAGCATTGTTCGTTAAATTTGCAACAATTTTCCGAAAATGTGTTTTATGAGGATCCTGTCTTTCTGGATATGGCTCCAAGTATCTAGGTCATGTTATGTTAGCATTGCTGTTTGACTGCAAATATAGCACTAAAATATCAAACTTCTTTTCATTTGAATAGATACGAGCCATTTTCTATAATAATTTTAACAAATTTCAAATAGACTAACAACATTTAAACTAAAAGCTTTTTGAATAATTTTGACAAGAACGATATTTAATAAAAAACCAAATAGCGCAATGTCGCATGTCATTGTCACGGTCGACTACTTATAAAATTCAAGAAAAATTTAAAAACATTTTTTGTATAGTAACTGTCAATTTTACGTACTTGTGAGTTGTTGTTAGAACGGAATTTTGGTGCTCTATCTAAAAATTAAAAATCCAATATAGTGGTCATAAGAAAAAAGAAGTTGTAGTGCATTCCAGAAAAACAAATGACGATTACAATTTGTCATGCACATCAACTTGTGCATCGTGAAAAAGTGTTCTAATAAAGTTACACTTCGATAGCTGTCGAATCAATAGTTTAGAAAGTACAGTCGAAATTAAAAATGCACCTTTTCAGTTTATCTAATTATCTTTAAAACGGATGATGTTACGTGCCAAAATTTGGCACTAGACTTTTTTGTTAGTTTAGTTTTGATATGCGGGAGTTTCGCGCCATAAATTTGAAAGACTTGGCGCGTGTATTTCCGTTACGTTAGAAGTGCGTTGCGCGAGAGTTCGCGCCGACGCGAGTGGCGGAAAAAAAGTGGGGAAATTTCCGGGAGACGCCGGGACTTTACTGCTGAACATCGACAAGAGTGGTTGGGTATCGTATCGTACCGTATCTTATCTTTATTATGTAGATTCCTTTTTTTGTTTATCGTTCCTCAACCCATTCCTGTCATTACCTCTACATAGGTAAAAGAAAATAAATTTGAAAGCAACCTGGCCGAACCGCAGTCCACGCCTGCCGTCGCTAGCCGGAGCAATCCTGATGGAAGTCGCAGCCGCCATCTTTAACTTATCCTGAAGGAAGCCACGAGCTGCCATCGGGAAATGATTCTGTAGGAAGCTGAACCTATTTATGTAAGTACTCCATTTTCTATAATATATTTTATGCATGTTGCATATTTTGTCATTTATGTGTAATAATTTGCATATTGTGTGACGTCATTGACAGATGGGCCCGCTAATTTCCACTTTATGGATTAGCGTTACCAACTGCCTTTGGTGTCTCTTATACCGGGTTTGCGGTGTTGTAAGAATCACGCTTAAATGTAAGAATGAAAATAATTTGAGTGTTAAACCGAAAATAATTTCATCAATAAATTCTCTAAGACTTTCCCTATTTAACATTTGCTGTATCTATTATAATAAGAGATCCCCATGTAGACAAACGAATTTGGCATGCACTGCATGTGGGAATAAACTTCAATTTGTTACAATACGAAGATATAATTAAGAATAATAATTGACTATTTACCAAAGGACAACAACCATGAATGATTACTTTCATATTAACTAGCTGATGTGTTCTGGGGACAATCAAACGAACCAGCAACACCTCCAGGCACTGGACGTGTGTGAAGTTGGAATAGACACTATACAATTTTTAAAACAAGTATATACAGTTCGTTTGTGCTGCGCAGTGCCAAAAATTCAGTGTTTGTGCTCAAAAGTTGTGTAAGTTATTCGTGATTTAAAGTGGCCAATCCAACTTCCCAGGAAGTTGGAATGGCGACTATGAAATATTGATGTTTTTTCAACTTTCTTTATTGCGTTCGTTTGTGCTCCGTTGTAACATGTTTAATTTGCTCTGTATTAATTCGCATTGAATTACGAGGATAATGCGCCTAGCGCGCCTTATTCTTTATTAATGTTTCATATAGTACCTAATGGAACGCTTCGTTTTAATAATCTTCTTATAGTAAAGTATCTGTGTCACATGAAGTTGTTTTGATGGGCATCTCTGGCAATCATGTCGCTTTCGTATTTCCCCACCTCTAACGTCGCTATCGTTCGTTTCTAGTTTGGTTCGTGAGTCGATCCCTAGCAATCAATTCATCAAGATGTATTCCAGACTAGAGGCATGCGACCTTAGGTTGAATTATTTGTGTGAGTGGTTCAGGTCATGCTAGAGTTTGAACAATTTCAGTAACTTCTACTAACGGTTTGTAATTTATACATTGTACGAACTTAATTTAATTTTGTTTTATTTATTTAGCGCGCCTACGAAAAACAATAGAAAAGTACAAGTTGCAGACATGTGGTCGTAATTGCTGTTATCCTAAGTTTGAAATGGCTTATAGTATTGTTTGGAACTGATGGAATTTCTGTTTGGATTTGTCTAGGAAGATCCGATGCAGTTTGGTTCTTTATTAAGTTTAAGAAATTTTTACATGTGTTTAGAAGTCGTTTTTTTCCTAAAATTCAAATTAAACATTTTTCAATCTTGAAATTAGCTTTTATTCACAAATAAATTATAAAAACTAAGTATTAAAATTTAAATACACACTGCGTACTAATTATGAAATTGTAATCTACCTGATAAGATCTGCCCAGGATAAAAATGATAGTTCAATGTATTGTGTTTATGAAGTATTTTGATCAAATATTTAAAACAAGCTTATGTTTAGTAAGCAGTATTTTGCTTTAAAAAGACAAACATTTTGATTTTGTTATAAACATTATTGTTGAGAATTTTTTACCTGTTATCTCAGGACTTGGTGGCGCCTATTTAACTTAGTTTAGCTTTTGTTTGCAAACAAAATTCGACTCCCCCTCCCCCCTCTTATTGCTCTACCCATGAATAGACCCCCTACCTATGTCGGAAGATTTTTGTGCACTGTCGCCCATCAAACAACAACTTTAAAAATTCGTTTCACTGGCGCCCAATTCCAAAAAAAAATAAGTCACACTGCCATCCAATGTGGGGCTCGAATCAAACAAAAAATTCGTTTCACTAGCGCCGGAACATGGGGCTGGCATAAACAAAAAAAATTCGTATCACCGTTTGTGCCACGCAGTGCCAAAAATTCAGCGTTTGTGCTGAAAACTGTGCAAGTTATTCGTGATTTAAAGTGGTCAATCCAACTTCGCAATAAGGCCATCAAGAAATAAAAATTTTTTTCACATTCTTTATCGTGTTCGTTTGTGCTCCGTTCGTGCCACGCAGTGCCAAAAATTCGGCGTTTGTGCTCAAAAACTGTGCAAGTTATTCGTTACTTAAAGTGGTCAATCTAACTTCGCAGAAAGGTGGAATGACCACGACGAAAGTTGAACCTTTTTTACCTTTTTTAATTGCGTCCGTTTGGTACTCCATTTGTGTTGCGTAGTACTATAAATTCAGAATTTGTGGTCAAAAATTGCGCAAGTTATTCGCGATTTAAAGTGGCCAATCCAACTTCACGTAAAGCTGGAATGACCACCGTGAAAAATTGAAAATTGTTTTACTTTTTTTACTTCGTTTATTTGTGCTTTCGTTTGTGCCGTGGGCTGTCAATAATTCACAATTTTAAAAACTCTTTTATTCATATAATGTAATACAAATTGAAAATAAATATAATTTAATAAGATATATAAATCAATAGATGGGGTTGCACAAAATCAGTCTGTGTTTTTACCTTAGATGATAAATCATCAAAAACCTCCCACTCATTAGATGATCGTTGAATATGACACAAATAATGCCCACAATATTTAGCATTAACAGGTGATATGAAATCGATAATCGAAACTAAGCGATAATTTTTGTCTAATAATTGAACAGTACGAGGAATTTCGCATAATTTGACTTTAAAAGTTCCACCAGTATTTGTTCCATCTAGGTTGAAGATTAAAAAAAAATGATATTCTGTATGTTATACTGAATATTCATATTAACTGATGTTATATGATCAATTTAGGGGCATGCTTCAGTGATTCGGAAATTAATAATTGCTTCTTGCAATGACTGTAAACCAAACATTGATAGTATGTTATAGTCTAGCGGAATAAATTGTACATTCAGTGATCTTGAACATGTAGAATTATAGCATGTCGTTGATTCACATCTTTTTGATTTTGTGAAACTAGGAGGAAAGTCGCAAATTACTGTGTTTACAATATCGGAAATATTACAATCACATTTAATCTTTTTATAGTAGCTTTTCTGTTCATAACTTGAAAATATTTTATCCAAAATTTTGGCACGAAATTTATAGACGTGCTTCAAATTTTTATCACGACACAGGGAAAATAGAAGTTTACAAAAGTCAAAATCAACTTTTTTTCATCAATTAACGCCTTAACTTCAGTATGATCTATGTAAAAAACTTGAAATGCATGTGCTATTGTATCAAATGCACACGAGTTTTCAACAAATATTCGTGTTTTCTTTAAAACAACTGGTGATCTTAAATGACCGTTTTGCAAAATATGACAATTATTATTAGTGATTGGTTTACATACATTACTCCAATCGGATTGGATTTTTAAATAAGATTTACGATTACCCTTTTTAGTATTTAACCCTTTCCAGTTGGAGGATACTATCATAGGGCTATTACAAATAAACCGATATTTCGTACCCAAGAACAATGCTTGCTGGTTTGTTTTGCAAAATAAGAAATGTGTTCTTGCGAAATTGTAATATATTGAACATAACGAATCTTCATATAAACAAACAACAATGAATTGGTAACTTAGAATGGCGAATTATGTACAGTATACATTTTTACATAGACAAAACAACTTAGTTACATTTTTACAACCGCACTTGACCAACGTTCGATCGGAAGTGTCCTCTCGAGAGAGGAGAGAAACAGAAAACCATGCATTTAAACAGGTAAAAATCGATACTGTCTTTGTTTAAAGCAAGGTTACCACTATTTGAAAATTAAGCGGCACAATTTGAATTTATGAATAGCGAAATTTGTACAAATCTAAACACCAGTTTTCCTCCTCACATGGTATAGTTTGAAATACCAATTCCTTACTGAAGGCAGTGTTATGGGAATTATTTTCTTTTACCTCCGAATTGGTGAATGTATTGCTATGGGCAATTTTTAACTGGCCGTCAGCAGTCTCGAACCTACCGATTTTTCGGTATTTCTACCGAAATGGACTCTGTACTACCGAAATGCAATGATTTTTCCACGATTACAGGAAATTCTCCTAATTTTTCTACCGATTTCACAATTTTGTGTTGGCAACCCTTTTCATTTATGTTTAATGTTACGGGGAATCAACTTACAGCAAGTATGAATGAGCAGAGTTATTGCGGATTGGTCCATATATTTCGGGGAATGCCCTTGAGTCCTACAACTCTATGTTGTAAGTTGAAAGGGGTTTCCCGCTCGGGAATTCCCTTTTCTATAGATGTAAACAGGAATTCGGATTTTATTTTTTCATTATTTTTCTTGACTTAGAAGAGAAAGCATCTATGTATCCTTAAGTTTATAGTTGCGATCGCGAAGTGCAATTATTAAGTTAAAATGTCGTCCGACGAGGAACCGAGTACAAGTGCGAGTGCAAAAAGAAAAAAATATCTACAATATTATAGCAAAGAATGGGAAGAACAAGAAGGATTCTCAGGCTGGCTACAAGATAGTTGTAAGGGCGTAAGCTATGCCTATTGTAAGAGTTGTAATAAAGATCTTAATATCACATTTGGAAAAGACGCTTTAAAGAAACATAGTTCTTCACAAGCTCACTTGGTGTCATCGAAGAATATAAAGTCTCAACCGAAAATATCATCATTTTAGTGTGACAAAAACTCAAAAATCTGACACACTAGTAAAGCAAGGTAAAATATATTTTTTTTATTTTGTGGATGCCTCTACTTACATTGTTTTATTAAGTACTTTGTTTTCTACTTATTGGTGCTTATCTACGAGAAGCAGTGGATATAGTTAGTGCCCGAATCTCCACTAGATAAACATAAGTAAGTCATTTTAATTCTTTATTTTATTTTCAGGTGAAATAAGATTGGCTTCGTTTGTTGCTGAATACAATTTACCATTCACTATTATGGAGCACCTACCGAAACTAATACATACCGTTTATCCTGATTCAAAAATAGCAGAAGAGATAAAATGTTCTACGACTAAAACTTACACCATAATTGATAATATTATAGGTAAAAAAAGTTTCGATAATTTATGTGAAGATCTGCGGCAAACTAAGTTTTCGCTTATTATTGACAAGTCCACTGATCTTAGTACAACCAAACACTTGTGCTTAGTCGTAAGATATGCAAAAACACATCGCATCAAAGATAGTTTTTTAGCTCTTATTCCATTAGAAGAAGCTAATGCAATAACCTTATTCAAACACATTGTTAACTTTTTTAGAAGTAATGATATTCTATATAAAACTAATCTAATAGGATTTGCATCTGATGGAGCAAATGTAATGATGGGACGTACTAACTCTGTTGCAACATTGTTACAAAACGAAATTCCAAACATTTTTATATTTAAATGCGTCTGCCACTCGTTTCATCTTTGCGCGTCTTATGCTTGTATCAAATTGCCACGTTTCATAGAGGATCTTGTAAGGGACATTTACAATTACTTTTCTTCCAGTCCAAAAAGAGTGACAGAGCTTAAACAGTTTCGAATGTTTTGTGACTTAAAAGTACATAAAATACTCCACCCCTCTCAAACACGCTGGTTATCAGTACATGCAGCAGTGAAAAAAATATTAGAACAGGTTTCTGCTCTAAAACTATTTTTTATAGACCAAATATCTAATAGAGATAATCTTTTAGCCTTAGAACATATATTACAGAAGCTCCAAGATCCCACTACGTTATTATTTCTGGAATTTTTAGATTTTGTGTTGCCATTAAACAAAGAAATGCAAGCAGAACACCCGAAAATTCACAATTTATATGAAAAAATAACTGAAACATTAAAAACTATTTTTGATTGTTTTTTAAAAAGACCATACTTATCTTCCACTCCAATCGAAAATGTTGATTTTACAAATCCTAGGAATTTTGTGGATATTAACCACGTATATTATGGTGTTGCGGCATCAAATACACTGCTTAGTAGTTCAGCAGATCTAAACCCAGAACAAGTTAATTTGTTTAAATGCAGATGCCTACATTTTTATATTGAAGCTTATAAGCAAATAATCACGCGGTTCCCATTAAAAGATAATCCGATAAAAGGTTTAGATATTATTGATCCTACAAATGTTAAAAGTGGCAACACTGCTTCGATAGTGCCTATTATCAGGCTCTTTCCTAATATTGTTCAGGACAATGATTTCCAAACAATTGATACAGAGTGGCGCATTCTAAAAAATTGTGATCAAATGAAAACATTTTCTGATGACGTAGAACTATTTTGGGATGAAGTAAGTTTGATAAAGCGTGGCGATGAGACTCAAATGTTTTCCTTGTTAACTACTTTTATGTTTAATATTTTATCACTCCCCATTGATCTGCCAATGTTGAGCGCATATTTTCTCAAATTAATATTATGAAAACAAAACAGAGAAATAGGCTGCCTACTGAGCCAATCACTAGCCTACTGCATTCAAAACGACTTTTCATGAATACTAATTGTTATGACTTAGAAATTAATTTAAAAATGACTGCAGCTATGGCCAAAGAATATTGGTACGATCCGAAACATTATGAAAAATAATTTAATTTGTTAGATTTCCGTTTTTGGTGTGCAATTGTGCAACTTGTTTAACTTTCAAAATCTCTAAATTTCCAGTTTTTGTCTTTCTTTAACTTGACGCTGGCAAATTAATAATTGCCATAATATGATATATTAATATAATAAGTGTGTTAGATGTAAGTTAGTACTACTAACTTAGTAGGTACGCTGATTTTTACGTTATTATATTTTTATGTTGTAAGTAGATTTTTATGTTATTATAATATAATAATAAGTGGATTTTTTGTTAAATAAACGAATTTGATTGAAAATTGTAATTTTTTTTGTCATATACCGATTTTAGGTACAAATGTACCGATTTTAGTTGGCAGCTCTACCGATTTCGCTCATTGACGTTCGAGACCGCTGCTGGCCGTTAAGAGCATCAATGTGTTTCATTAAAAAGATGTCTGGTCGAAGAAACAACATGTCATTAAACATTAATTGCTTAATATCCTTAAAATAACTTTCAATTGAAGCAGTTGTGCATTTCGTATTTACATATTCATAATGAACTCTCATAATAGCACTCCATAATGGTATTTTCCAACATATGTTTTTTAGAATTGGAATAATTTCAGGAAGACTGTACATGTTGTCTAAGCCAATTTCAAAATTGCTCTTGCTATTTATAGAAGACTGTGCCTCATCCTGTGTGGAGTTATAAACTGTTTCAAACCAGTGGCAATTTAACTCTACTTCTGTTTCTATTTCTTCTTCTATGGTTTCTTCATTATCTGAATTAGTATCATAATTAAAATCTTGAATAATTAAACTTCCTTTCGAAACACGAATTCAATGATGTTATTTTTCGAAATCTTACAGATATTGGTTTCATATTTTGATAATGCTACAATCAAAATAACTTTTATGACTAACTTTACTATATGACGTTTCATCAACCAATAGACCAAGTGCATGACAATAAATTTTTTTTAACCTTTTGTCATCATGAAAGCACTTCCACGCTGAAATCATTTTAATAAAATGATTTCTGTCTAATCTTATAAAGCAATCGTCTATAGATTCGTCTGTTTCCAAACATCTGAGGCTGTAGTTAATATAGCCATCCACTTTCTTAAACGTAGTAAAAACTTCAACCGCAGCTGACGCGTCAGTTCTTACCTCTTGCGGTGGTCCGATTTCAATGCTTTTCAACCAATTTTTTAACCAGTGTGCAATTGCATTTGTAGTATGTTCTTGAGAGAGCATATGAAATATTGGAACGACTTTTTTGTCAGTAATTATTACTGCGGAATATAGAAAGATAGGTTTTTGTTTGAATAATCTTTTGAATAATACTTTTAACTACACTGCCCGTAGCATCAATTGCGATGGAATAATTTTTTTTTTATATAATCTTTGTAAAATGCAATTTGGAAGTTAGTCCAATAATGAACAAAAAACGGATCCAAACCAATATGACGAATTGTACCCATATATGGCATGGTGTATTTGGACAGCCAAATCCCTAGCAGTGGATCGGAATGCAAGCATTCCTCATTCCTATTTTTTCTTTCACTTTTTTCAGAACAATATCCGACGGTAGATTGGGAGGTTCAGGTCCTCCATACTTCATGAGCTTATCTGCCAATTCCTTTCTTAACAAAGAAACTTATTTATATTTTAGTTCTTGAGCAATTTTAATGCGCTTGATACCTGCTAATGGCCTTTTAATTTTTGAATTATGGTTAAAGTTCTTAACAAAGTTTTTTATAGTGCATACTAGTTCAACGTTTTCGTGAACCGGTTTTTCATTCATATCACATTGAAGTATCGCTTCACATTGTTTACATTTTCCTATGCATTAAATTGTTTTTATATTACCTATTTTAAAAATCCATGTGCATGGACTATTTATCTTTTCGTACATAGCATTATTAATGACATCGGTCCACATTCCTTTTGGCAGAGTTTTCAATCTTTTAAATATTAAATTGGGTCTTTGTTTTTCATTTCGACTACCATAAACATATACTGCGGCTTAATTGTGTCCCATACATCAGTAGCTATATGTACTTTAAACTTTTTCATTTTCTGCATCTTTACCACTATTGTAGTTACAACTGCTTTCAGATTTTCGTCATCTTTATTTAAATTTTGTGTGGCATTGTCAATATTATTACTTAATTGATTTAAATTACCACCCAATAAAATAAATAATTCTTTATTGTTTCTTAATAATGAAGTATACAAAGCTTTTGGAGATATTAATGAATTTAAATTTTTCGATACCTGTTGATATATAACATCGCTTGGTTTAGGTACACAATATGGATCCTTCAATAATTGTTCTTTATATACCAAAAAGGCATTTATAAGATCAGTACGGGGCATGCTAGATTTTTTTAGCATCTTATGGTCTCTTTACGTGTGCACTGTATTGAAACACAAACCTTCCGATAACTGCGTCTAATCGTTATGTATGAATTAAGCGCTATCCGTCTCTTTACGTTGAGCACGCCAATAATATACAATCATTATCATTAGGTCTTCAGTCCTGGAACTGGTTAGACGCGTACCATCATTGTTTCCTATTCTGAACTAACCTACAGATTTCCCTGAAATTTGCACAGTCTGCATCTATCACTATCTGATCTAGGTCTACATCTACCTCTTTTTTCCTATCTCTGCTATTCCCCAAAAATGCCCTTCTATTTCTCTTATCTTTTTCCCCAGATATCCTTGTTCCCCTACTATTTCTATAACCTATTTGTTATTATTGTCCTCATACATCTGAAGCACAGCATTTCAAAAGGCTGCTACCGTTTTTCTGTCTGCGTTTCAGACTGCCCGTATTTCATAGGCATACTGTGCTGTGCTCCACACATATGCTTTCAACAATTTTCTTCTTGTTCTATGTTTGTTGTCTTTCCTCATAGGCGCTGTTCTTTCTTGTTAGATGCAGTTCGGTCACATTTTATTGTTTTACAGTTATATACCCTATTTCTCCGACCTACAGTGGTTGTGAAGGGAGGTAAGCAGCCTGTGGCTTGTTATACGGTAAACGGTAGTTAACATTAAAAGTTCGATAATTACTACCCCGGTGGCGTGGTATGATAGACACTATCACAGTTGGCAACGCCAACTCTTATACGGATTTCGGCGCGTCAACTACTGATGATATCATCGATATTGCGCAATAGTTTGCAATATAAAAATTTACCATTAAAGATAAACGAGTCATTTTAACAACAAATTAATCCATTTTTTACACAAATAAGTAAAGGATTACTTACATAAGGAATCCGGTATCCGGCGGGATTAGAGATGAACGTCGACGCTACCAATTGCGTGCAGAACGGCTCGGCCAGCTGCGGTGGACATGAGGTCTCTCCATCTACAGATGTGGAGGTCGGTAGGCCCTAGGCGACGCAGATTCTTACCTATGTAAGGTTTGGACAGGAAGGAGGTAGAGGCAGACAAACAAAAGATAATTAGGAAGGGAACTACATAGATAACCCTACGATACGTTACCCGACAATCACGTGCACTTAACTTCACGATCAAAGGCAAAAAGCCACGTTATTTCGCGAGAAGCGGAGAACTCCCCCACCCCATTGTCTAGTATAGTCCTAACCCTCTATGAATAAGCGCACTACGCAGACTCACTATTATTACCTACGGAAGCACCGCCTAGTCTATTTAAAAATTCCCGCGTCTCGCGTATTTGAAAATTATGGCGGGAATCTTCCGTACATTAAAAACTAAACTACTAACACAATGTTAAAGTGACCCTTGGCACGTAACAGGCTGCCAAGTTCCCCCAACACTTAACCATTTACCGATTTAATATATTTTCCAATATATCTTTTCGCACAGTCAACATTAGTTGCAGATATTTTGCAACCAACAACTAGTTATTTATACTAATCATCAGATTTATCTGCGCTTATTTTTACGTCATTAGGTTTTCCGTCTCAAAACTGGTTGGACACGTACCTGCACTTATTTATATTCTGAGCTAGCCTACATAGTTCCCCGAAATTCTCACACAGCATGTGTTTACAGCTCGTTCCCCTTCTATTGTTTTCTAATTTTATGACCTTTTTCACCGAGATTCAGTGAAGGGGGTTAAGCAACCTGTGGCTACCAAGATCCCCCAACACTTAGATATTTGCCGAAGTAATGGTTTTCCAGTAAATCCTTTCACACATTTAACATTATTCGAGAATATTGCCCAACCAATTCTTGTAGTTACTTATAATAATCATCATGTTTAAGCACAGTTATTTTTTCGTCATTAGTTTATGGGATTGGTTGTTACGTGCCAAAGTGGCCCTTAAACATGTCTTAGGTTAATTTTGATGTGCGGAAGTTTCGCGCCACAATTTCAAAAGACTAGGCGCGTATTTCCGTTACGTCACAGTGCGTTACGCCAGATCGCGCGACGCGAGTGGGTTGGACGAATATTTCGCGCCAACGCGGAAAAGACAAAGGGGTAAGAAGTTTCCGTTAGACGCTTAAACGGGGCTTTTTTTCGCCCGAACCTTCGAGTGGAGTGGACGCTTTGAGGTATCGTATCGTGCCTTATCTTATCTATGTAGATTTCCTTTGCCTAATTGTCTTTGTTTGTTGCCTTATACCTGGTATTCCTGCCCATTCCCTACATAGGTAGATGAAATTTGCAGCCACCTAAGGCGTACCGTACTGCACGACCCGAGAACGAGCCGGAAGACCATGCTCCGCAGACAGCACCGGAGCAAACACCATCTTTAATCACCCCGGAGCGGAGCCCTGAGTGCTAGTCCGAACGCTTTGGAAGAGCGTCGGGCGTATCATCTTTAACTACCTCAACCGGGCCTTCGTAGCCTGATGGTCTTCAATAGAAGCCAATTTTACCTCAACTCCGCGGGACGCCGGATTCCTTATGTGAGTATTCTCTCTGTTAATTTGTTCGCTGCATTATTTATTGTTTTAAATTTATATAAATTTCCGATTATTGCGCAATATAAATTGTGCATTGGTGACGTCATTGGCAGATGAGCGCGCCCAAAATCTGTATAAGATTAGCGCTACCAACTACCGGTGGTGTCTAGTAAACCCCGCTGCGGTGTTGTATTTATCGAACTTTAAAATGTAATTATCGTTTGTAAATGTAAGACGTGTTGTTTTTAGGTGGTATAATTCCTTTATGCCCATGTAATGTATTAATTAATGTTTTAAATAGCTTTTTCATCTAAAAAATTTAATAAACGTCATTATCTATGTTCCCTAAGATATCTGTGGATTTTAAATTTCAGGTTGGTATCTTGTGAATTCCCCAGAGATTTTCCTAAATTGACATGTCAGCTGTTGTAATGAAAACCGTCATTTTGAGGTTATTATAATTTATACCTTTTGTCTTAAAAATGCTACATTAATTAATTTACTGTAACTCTAAGTGAAGTGTTTAACTGAAATTATCTGAAATATGTGTTTAGTGGTTCTAAACTTTAACTTCAAGTTTTTAGAAGGATTTATACGTTAACCTTACTTCTGTATTAAACGGGTAAGCGAATTATTATACATAAATAAACAATCAATCAACTCAGTAATTGCATCCTTTAAACACCGTTTATTATAAAAATTATCTATTTATAACCCTTCCTGTTTTTTTAAAAAACCGTACATAAATTATCTTGCGTATTTACACTTTTAAAAAAAGAAGTCATTTACCTCTTTGATTGTGATATTCGAACGCTTTTAAAGAAACCTTATGTTTAAAAAACGTTTAATGTAGTGAATATCTTTAGAATATCTTTTGAAAATGCAAGATTACAGTTCTTGTTTTATTTCTTAAATAACATATTACCTGCGTGTTTTTATAATTTGGAGTGTCTTTTTGTAGTTTATCAATGATATATCCCTTTATTAAATATTAACCTTGCCCGCATATAGTCTAAACGTGTTCTTTAGTTTTTTTTGGTTACTTAGCGTGATGAAATTTGAATATTATTCCTTACGAATGCTTTCATAGGAAGTTTTCACCGTTAAATATCTTTATCGTACTGACTTGAAGTAGCTGTAACGTTTTTACCTTCTGATTTACCTCAGTATTGTATACCTTATATATATATATATATATATATATATATATATATTGCTGTGATACCTCTCATATCTGCTGGAACTGACCCTTTAAAAAAAACATTCGAGCCCCCAGATTTGGATGTCAAAGAATGCTGTTTCCTGTTAAAAGCTATTCATTACCTTAACTGTGTTGGTCCAATGACTTTCTTCTGTTAACCGCCTCGGCTGCTCCCCTAGATAACTTTCATCCTCATTCATAAAAAAAACAAACACATTCCTACCACAAACATCAACGTTAACTCTATTTACATCAATATTCACAATACATTAAAATTTCAAAATTAAATTTTGGCATAAATTTCAGTATCAGAAATTTTCAAGATTACATTTATTATCATTTAAATGTGCATCCTGAATTAAAGTCCTTGTTGGATGCCTACTAATTAATATAACAATATATGCAGACCGGAGTCTGAGTACAAAGGGAGCATCTACCACCCCTTTACGTTAATTAACCAGGTTCGTCTAATTGAGCTCAAAGACATACCCAAATTTTCATCATAATCCAGAACATCAATACTAAATACCCCTTTCTATTTAAACAAGCAAATTTCACCTTAAAATTAAAATTTTATTGTTAGTACAATTTCACTAATGTCCATTTTAAGTAAATCAATTATAAAGTTATTCAACACACACGAAAACATCAAAGTTCAAACAAAATAGTATAATTTACCTGAAGGTTACTGCACTCGTAGCTTCAATGTACATCGTCCCTTTTGTTAATCACACCAATCCAACTGGGTTATATTTACGGCTTCTGATTCTCAACGCTTTAAAAATTTTCTCCATCACCATTTATTTAAAGTTGTTTCTGGGCTTTTCCGGAACTCATCTGTGTATATCTGACCCTTGTTTTGTGGATCCAGACACATTTATGAACCATTTAATCATTAACACCTCCGAAAAATAGCAAAGAAATTCATACTTCTTTCACCAATATACGCCAAAACTGCCTACTTTTGGTGTATTCATTTGTCGTTGTAAATTTTACTAATTGGTACAGTGATACTAAATTTTATTACCTTGTATCTAAATGCACTCAAGTACATTCATGTTAGCACGTAAATAACAAACTGTTTTAAATCACCAAAATATACGAGCAAACTTTAAATTATTCTATCAAACTAAAATGCACTGTTTAACGTATTGAATCAAGTCGCGGATGTAAGAGCTTGTTCATATTCACCTGGGTATATATAGAAGTTAGCCCGTCTGTCGGTCGAGTCCCCTAAATGGACAATTCTAAAGAATTTCGCATGCTATGTTCCCATTCCGTCGCTCGCGCGTCGGTTTTTACGAATTTTGTACTCGCCCCAGTTAAATCTCAGAAATTTCAACACGGCACGCAATGTCTGGAAATAACTAATTGACTTTTATACAGAAATCGTTGTTTCTACCTCTGATATTTGCATCCTATTTCCAACCAATTGTGACCCTCGTGACGTTGCTTAAATCACGCCTTTTACTATATGTGTCTCGGTCTTGTGCATATTATCTGTCTCTATCTAACCTGTTCTTATTGATGCAAATTGATATTCTTTATTATCGATTATTTTAGTCCATGTGGAGTGTGAAATAACCCACCTTTAGCATTTCTCGTAACTATTAAGCTACGGTTTCTCCAAGATTCTTTGAAACCATTTGTTGTCTACAAAATTTTCGCCGTACATGACATTTAAACTACGCAGGTGTTTAAACATAATATTAATTCTCAGAGCTTTATTTTCTGTGGTATTTTAATCTTGGATTTTCACAGACTTTTATGCTTATTATTAATAATGGTTTAATTAACTCCAATTAAAATTGACTTCTATCCTTTCATTTTTAGCGAATGCAAATTAAATATTAATTATTATGTGTACACTTTGTTTAATACCGGGTACTTAAAATAGGGTTAATTAATATAAATTTTGCACGTAATTTCCATTTGTTTCTTTATTAGGAATAATTAAATTACACGCAGAGCTTTGTAATACTGTTTCTTTTGATATAAAGCGTCTTGTACATGATTTAAATCTCTTATTTTTACTGAAACTAATAAATTTTTATGCTTCACGGTTTTAATAACGCGTATTATCTAATAATATTCATTATACATGGTGATTAAAATTATTTGATGTGATTATTTAATTTTCTACCCTGGTCTAAAATATATATATATATATATATATATATATATTGATTATAATTATGTTTGTGGGTATTAGGTCTGCTGGGGTAAAGAGTTTTCTTTTACCCCAGCAGACCTAATACCCACAAACATAATTATAATCAATTATCCAAAAGGAGGTCGTTAATCCAAAAAAAGTTTATATATATATATATATATATATCGTGTCTCAAACATAAATTTAAAATGAATATTTCACATTTAAAATCTCTCGAGCTAATTTACGAGATTGAGTGCAGAAATATTACGCCTGCATCTAATCAAAATGATCGGAGATCACAACTTAGAGCAATTTTAGCCCAGGAAATGAAAGGCACTCCCATTTTAAAGAAACCCGTTTCCGATTGGCCTCATAACGTATCTGAAATTAAACTGTCTTTGGAAGATATATCTGGTATAATAAATAAAATAGATCCTCGTCCCAGTGATATTGAGCAAGGGCGTTTAGTTTCCAGAATAACGCATGCCAAACAGCGTATTGAATTATTGTCCTTATATGACGATGAGCAAGCAAACCAAGCTAAACAAAATTTATTGTCGGAAATATTATTACTTGAAGGGATTGTTCTTAACAAACTCAATCCAAACGCAGACGTAGACATATCGTTACCATTTTCAAATCTCGTACTTGCTCCACCTCAACCAGTAGGAAAATCCATACCTGTATACAAATGGGGTCTCACTTTTCAAGGGTTTGACTTACAAGTCTCTTTATCGTCCTTTCTTGACCGAATTAATGATTTCAAAATCTCTCGCCAGTGTACAGATAGAGATTTATTTGTTTCCGCAGGTGACTTGTTTCCCGACTTCGCGTTGATCTGGTACAGGAACATCCGAGACCAAATTTCTACCTGGGAGGAGTTAGTTGCGTGCCTAAAACGAGACTTCCTACCTCATGGTTATATTACCGACCTTTGGAACGAGATACGAAATCGAACCCAAGGACCTGACGGAAATGTTGTTTCTTTCATTACCTCATTAGAAGCTTTATATAGTAGACTCGATAAAAAACCTTCAGAATCTGAAATTATCGATCAGTTACTTAGAAATTTAAACCCTTATTTCTCTGAACGTTTGGCCTTACAACACATCTCTTCTTTAGCGCACTTTAAAGATCTATGTCGTTCTTTTCAGGAAGTGAAGTTAAGAATTGATAAATACCGCCCTTCCCCAGAAAAACAATCTGGTCTTTTAGAACCCGTTTTAGCTTGCCAAGTTCGAGCTTCCCATAAAGTATCTACCCTTAATGTTCCTTCTACCGTAACTAATAACTCACTTACCTGTTGGAACTGTAAGAGAAATGGACATAACTATAATGTATGCACATACCCTAGAAATATTTTTTGTTATGGTTGTGGCCGCTCAAATATCTACAAATCTAACTGCACGAACTGTAATCCTAACGTATCGGGAAACTCCCGTCGAGATATTTCTACTCAGGGCGTAAATATCTCAAGAAATCAAAATCGTCCTCAACACCAATCATTCAATGGACCCAGACGTCAATAAATTTAAATCATAAAACTACTTCTAACGCTGTACCGTTAGTAAATTTATCTAACAATAATACCGCTACTGTCAATGTACAAAATGCCTTACCTTCATTAGAAGAATTATATTATACTACTCCATCAGAGTGGTCTAATTGGTTACAAACTGTGAATTCCTTTTATCATAAAAAGTCTGCCGTTTTACAACTTGTTAAGAAACCTTTTGATAACCGTCCACACTTGCCCATCTCGATTGGTTCCTTAAATGTAATTGCTTTATTGGATACAGGTTCCTTTTGCTCCCTTATAAACAACGAAGGTTTACATCAATTATCTAAACAAAATATTAAAATTCAAATTATTCCCGAAAAAACTTCCATAAATTTAGCTGACGATAGTCAAATATATGTAACGGGTTCCCTTAAGTTAAAAATTCGAGTAGAATCACTTGAACGTGACGTTTCATTTTTGATTGTCCCTGCATTAGCTTATCCTTTTCTACTAGGTGTGGATTTCTGTAAACTTTTTAATCTGTCACTTTATTTCCAGGATTTTTCATGGCAAACCTCTCTTAAAACAAATTCTTGTGCATCTACAGGAATATCTAACAAAATCTCTCTTACTGATTCCAAAATGTAACCCTTAACGCTACAATCGACAAATTTCGTAAACTTAATACCTCACTGAATCTCGGTAAAATAAGACATAAAATCAGAAATCTCTCAATTGTATAAATAGAAACATGTTAAAAAATGTTTCCTAAATTATTGAATTTATATAAAATTCACCAATAAAAATTAATCAGCTGCTTTCACGTTAAGCGTATTGGCTACCATAGGAAAGTCGATCCCAGGTCGCAACACAAATTGAAGGCAATCATTCTTTTAAACTTTAAAAATTTTTGCTTAGTGTACTCAAACCAAATATTTCAAACATCAATAAATCAAAGTAACCTTCAATTTGTGTCATAAACGTCAAACTTGAAGTTTTTATTATTTTGACAACGATCCTAGGTCATGGATCGAAACGTAAATAAAATAGATTTTAAAAACTATGAGTGATTTCATTCCCAAAGAAGATTAAGAAGAATGCTAAACAAACCACAACAAACATACAGGGAGTATTTAATACCTCTGAACTTGGTTGCGTTACTACTGCAACACATGTTATCTGCACAGGTGATGCCCTCCCTTTTAAGCAAAGTCAATATCCGTTATCGCCTGCATTACAAAAGCATTTACATGCTGAAATAGATAAAATGTTAGAATCTGGTGTTATCTCTCCCTCAAATTCATCCCGGACGAGCCCCCAAAATTCTTACATTTATAAACGATAATTACATTTTAAAGTTCGATAAATACAACACCGCAGCGGGGTTTACTAGACACCACCGGTAGTTGGTAGCGCTAAGCTTATACAGATTTTGGGCGCGCTCATCTGCCAATGACGTCACCAATGCACAATTTATATTGCGCAATAATCGGAAATTTATATAAATTTAAAACAATAAATAATGCAGCGAACAAATTAACAGAGAGAATACTCACATAAGGAATCAGGCGTCCCGCGGAGTTGAGGTAAAATTGGCTTCTATTGAAGACCATCAGGCTACGGAGGCCCGGTTGAGGTAGTTAAAGATGATACGCCCGAAGCTCTTCCAAAGCGTTCGGACCAGCACTCAGGGCTCCGCTCCGGGGTGATTAAAGATGGTGCTTGCTCCGGTGCTGTCTGCGGAGCATGGTCTTCCGGCTCGTTCTCGGGTCGTGCAGTACGGTACGCCCTAGGTGGCTGCAAATTTCATCTACCTATGTAGGGAATGGGCAGGAATACCAGGTATAAGGCAACAAACAAAGACAATTAGGCAAAGGAAATCTACATAGATAAGATAAGGCACGATACGATACCTCAAAGCGTCCACTCCACTCGAAGGTTCGGGCGAAAAAAAGCCACGTTTAAGCGTCTAACGGAAACTTCTCACCCCTTTGTCTTTTCCGCGTCGGTGCGAAGTATTCGTCCAACCCACTCGCGTCGCACGATCTGGCGTAACGCACTGTGACGTAACGGAAATACGCGCCTAGTCTTTTGAAATTGTGGCGCGAAACTTCCGCACATCAAAATTAACCTAAGACATGTTTAAGGGCCACTTTGGCACGTAACATGCTATATTGCTATAAAAAAAGCAATTGGTCCTTCCCTATAATTACCATTTCTAGATCAACCTTACCAAACAATACGTCTTTGCCCATTATTAGTTACCTGGGAAAACAGATAATTCATCCTTTAGAAACCATACATAGAAATTGAATTCCATCAATCTCAACCGAAAGTGAAACTACAGTATTGTCATAAGGATCATTTGTCGAATTTATGACTCTTTATGAGGGAATAGGTATTAGTAATTCCTATTAGGTAGACAATGAAATGATCACCCTTTTGTCTTCGTTTCTGCGTACTAAACCTATTCAAATGGTTGAAAATACAACAAGAAGATCAAGAAAGAATTATTTACGCCATTCTGAAGTAATTACACAATGCAACTTCCAAATGGGAAAGTTTAATTACTCAATAGTGTTATTGGTGGATATAAAATCAAGATAAGATCATAAAAATGATGTATGCGTCTATTTTATCACATTCTACATATTACAATAATAAATGCCAGCTTAGTCACATCATTTTTATTCCGTAGAATTATTGAATTTATGACGTTCCTTCCAGCACCCTTAATCTTATTAGCGCGTTCCTGTAGTCTTAGAATCTTAAGCTCGTTTAGAAATGGGTTACATTTATATATTAGGCAGGTTTTGTCTAAAAGGTTTCCGTTATTAATATTTTCAATCACTCAAGGGTACGCTTCATACTGAATGCTTTGGTAGATTTCGTCTTCGGTTTTATGGATTTTTTCAGCTGTGGCTGTTCCTTCTATTTTCCTATTTTGGCACATATAGAAAAAGCGCAAAGCCCAAGCTGTACTTCTGAGGAGACCCCGCCATTTGGGGAATCGAGTTGCATTTGGAACTATGCCGTTACTATTACGATCAGTAGCTAATTTTAAAGCAGTTCTGTAAAATATAATGTATTATTAACAGGAAAAGTGTTAGTATTACAAGAAAATACCCTTGCGAACATTCATTCGGTCGACACAAAGGTAGAAGATTATTGAATATATTTCCATAGACAATCAATTAACGTGATTATGGTGCATCAATATTGGACCTGTGTGATCTCATCTCCAAACCGTTTTTGTAATTTTTGAACAACAGGAAAATCATTTACAGATACATACCACACTCAGATTACGAAGAAACATTCGTTAGCTAGTTTTTTATGTAATTAATCTGAATCCTAAAAAGGTTGAATGAAATTCATATGGCGTCACATACTAATAAACGTACATTTACGTGTAATTTGTGCAAATATTCTGCATCAGGAAAAAGTCATTTAACTACACATATACGAACGCACACTAACGTACGGCCGTTTCAGTGCAATTTATGTGATTATTCTGCATCACAAAAGGGTACTGTAAAAACACACATACGAACGCACACTAACGAACGCCCGTTTCGGTGCAATTTATGTGATTATTCTGCATCACAAAAGAGTAATGTAAAAAAACACATACGAACGCACACTAACGAACGCCCGTTTCGGTGCAATTTATGTGATTATTCTGCATCACAAAAGAGTAGTGTAAAAACACACATACGAACGCACACTAACGAACGCCCGTTTCGGTGCAATTTATGTGTTTATTCTGCATCACAAAGATATCATATAAAAGCACACATACGAACGCATACTAACGAACGCCCGTTTTCATGCAATGTATGTGATTATTCTGCATCAGAAAAGACTACTTTAAAAAAACACATACGAAGGCATACTAATGAACGTCCATTTCTATGCAATTTGTGTAATTATTCTGTAATAGAAAGAAGTGATTTAAAAAAACATATACTAACACATACTAACGAACGCCCGTTTTCTTGCAATTTATGTGATTATTCTGCATCAGAAAAGACTACTTTAAAAAGACACATACGAAGGCATACTAATGAACGTCCATTTCTATGCAATTTGTGTAATTATTCTGCAATAGAAAGAAGTGATTTAAAAAAACATATACTAACACATACTAACGAACGCCCGTTTTCTTGCAATTTGTGTGATTATTCTGCATCACAAAAGAGTAATGTAAAAACACACATACGAACGCACACTAATGAACGCCTGTTTCGGTGCAATTTATGTCATTATTCTGCATCACAAAAAAGTAGTGTAAAAACACACATACGAACGCACACTAACGAACGCCCGTTTCGGTGCAATTTATGTGATTATTCTGCATCACAAAAAAGTAGTGTAAAAACACACATACGAACGCACACTAACGAACGCCCGTTTCGGTGCAATTTATGTGATTATTCTGCATCACAAAAGAATAGTGTAAAAACACACATACGAACGCACACTAACGAACGCCCGTTTCAGTGCAATTTATATGATTATTCTGCATCACAAAAGAGTAATGTAAAAACACACATACAAACGCATACTAACGAACGCCCGTTTTGGTGCAATTTATGTGATTATTCTGCAACACAAAAGACTACTTTAAAAACACACATACGAACGCATACTAACGAACGCCTGTTTTCATGCAATGTATGTGATTATTCTGCATCAGAAAAGACTACTTTAAAAAGACACATACGAAGGCATACTAATGAACGTCCATTTCTATGCAATTTGTGTAATTATTCTGCAATAGAAAGAAGTGATTTAAAAAAACATATTCTAACACATACTAACGAACGCCCGTTTTCTTGCAATTTGTGTGATTATTCTGCATCACAAAAGAGTAATGTAAAAACACACATACGAACGCACACTAATAAACGCCTGTTTCGGTGCAATTTATGTGATTATTCTGCATCACAAAAAAGTAGTGTAAAAACACACATACGAACGCACACTAACGAACGCCCGTTTCGGTGCAATTTATGTGAAAATTCTGCATGACAAAAGAGTAATGTAAAAACACACATACAAACGCACACTAACGAACGCCCGTTTTAGTGCAATTTATGTGATTATTCTGCAACACAAAAGACTACTTAAAAACACACATACGAACGCATACTAACGAACGCCCGTTTTCATGCAATGTATGTGATTATTCTGCATCAGAAAAGACTACTTTAAAAAGACACATACGAAGGCATACTAATGAACGTCCATTTCTATGCAATGTGTGTAATTATTCTGCAATAGAAAGAAGTGATTTAAAAAAAACATATACTAACACATACTAACGAACGCCCGTTTTCTTGCAATTTGTGTGATTATTCTGCATCACAAAAGAGTAATGTAAAAACACACATACGAACGCACACTAATAAACGCCTGTTTCGGTGCAATTTATGTGATTATTCTGCATCACAAAAGAATAATGTAAAAACACACATACGAACGCACACTAACGAACGCCCGTTTCAGTGCAATTTATGTGAAAATTCTGCATGACAAAAGAGTAATGTAAAAACACACATACAAACGCACACTAACGAACGCCCGTTTTGGTGCAATTTATGTGATTATTCTGCAACACAAAAGACTACTTTAAAAACACACATACGAACGCATACTAACGAACGCCTGTTTTCATGCAATGTATGTGATTATTCTGCATCAGAAAAGACTACTTTAAAAAGACACATACGAACGGATACTAATGAACGTCCATTTCTATGCAATTTGTGTAATTATTCTGCAATAGAAAAAAGCAAGTTAAAAGACATGTATTAAAACATACCGACGAATGTGCAGCTACTTTTAATGTGTAATTATTCTGCAATACGAAGAAATGATTTAAAAATACATATACGAACACATTAATAAACGTTCATTTATGTGTAATTTGTGCGGTTGTTCTGCATCACAAAAAGGCTTTTTAATAAGACATATATGAACGCATACTAACGAACGCCCGTTTTCATGTAATTTATGTGATTATGCTGTATCACAAGAGTAATATAAAAGCACACATGAAAACACATACTCAAGAACGCCCGTTTTCATGCAATTTGTGTAATTATTCTGCAAAACAAAGTAGTTATAAAAAGACATATGAATGCATACTAACGAATGCCCTTTTTGTGTAATTTGTGTGACTATTCTACATCACAAAAGGGCACTTTAAAATCACATGTACGAACGCATACTAATGAACGGCCATTTGCATTCAAGTTGTGTGATTATTCTGCAATACGAAAAGGTGATTTAAAAAAACATGTAAACACATACTAACCGATGTCCTTTCCTATACAAATGATGTTTCACGCATCTATCCAGTAATGAATTTGTTACGCATTTAAGAATGAGTTAATAATAGTACTCATTATTCAGTATTATCAAACACCGCTGACCAACCAGTACAAACCTTCATTTTTCATAATCTGCGAAGTATAATTTTCGTATCATACAAAGTAGGCCTTCATACTTTAACGAAAAAAATTTTGCTTGTCAGTGTTTGCGATATTAATTAAAACGTTTAGAAAATGTCTGATAATGAAGATTTGGGTAGTCGTGGGAAAATTATAGTATTCTATTCGCGATTTCTGGCCATTACTCATTCGGATTACGCCGCTCGCCCTAACGGGCTCACAGCGCAAACCTTCCGGATGAGTAATGACTATCGCATCTAAAGACACACATGTGGCCCCTGAATAACAAGCGCTTATTTGTCTAGAATTTTTTGTGATTATTCCGAAACAAGTGATAATACTCTAGAAGTACATTTGGAGGCATTTCACTTTAAGTAGAACCTATCGTTTTGACAAATTGGTCAGAAATGTAATAGAAAGGGTGTAGTTGGCCTATTATGGTGATGTTTGGGAGGGGCATGTTTTATAAATATTCTCACGTATAAACGTGCGACTTTTATTAGTTCGAAAGCGTAGTAGAATAATTAGAATATAGTGAAATGATATAGAGTTATTGCATGCTGTTTGTATAAATGAATTATAATGGTGTTATAGTTAATCACAAACCTCTTTCTTCACTTATACTTGGAAACTGCTACACTTTAAATTATAATGAATGTGTGCATAATGCCAGTACTTCTTAATGTGAAATATCTTAACGATGGACAATTGCCTGTAATTTGTATAATTATGTTGCAACATAGTATTCCGTTTCGATTTAAATTAGCATTTATATATTATAATTATTTTTATTTATAAGTTTTATATATTTAGGTACTCACTTTTTACACACTATTCATTTTAATAACTTTACTTATTTTGTGTATTCTGTTATCTATATAACCATTGGTTCTATATATTTTTTTTATCAATTTCAACTTTTATTCATTTCTTATTTATTTTAATAGGTTTAATCGTTTTTATTTATTTGTGGACATGTGATCTTACTTTTATGAATGTCACTTTACTTGTTTGAAATAAAACAAAATTGAGATGGTTTTAATAATCCACTGTTGTGGAGAAGGAGAAATGATCTTAGTTTAAGTTACTCATAAAGAATAATTAACATCCTTACACAAAAGTAAGTAAAATATTAGTATGTATTGTAATAGTTCAGCAACCCACAGTACGGGTTGTTAGTCAAATTATAGGAATAGCAGGCATTTATATTTCAAAGGCAATTGCAATGTAGTTCATCCAATATTAATTGAGTGCCACCTAACTTTTTAATCAAGTTTGTTAAATAAAATTCAACTACACTTACTATTCCTTTCTTCACACGAATTTACACAAGGACGCGAGCTACGTTTCGGGTCTTGGGAGCGGTGTTTTTAAAAACTGTTCCAAGTCTTCGTAACAATTTATTGATTTATTTTAAACAGAAATAATCATGGAATTTTGACAAACTGATTAAAATAACTTTAAATCGAAATTAGTTAATTAATTGAACTAATATTAGGGCAAGTAGTCTAGGTAAAAAACAATGCAAAAGCTGTAATGCTCAGACTGACTACTGTCAACTGAGGGCTCCTGGGCATTTTATAATGTTTCTACCCTAGCACATGGCTGTGGGAACTTGCAGATCTCATGTCTGTTCTACTCTTAATTCTACACTTTGTTACATTGTTTCAATCTTAATTTCTAGGTAATTGCATATCTTAACCGTTTGTGACCTGCCACCTGCAGTATCACTATCGTCTGGAATACATTGTATTGCATCCGTTCTCATGAACTGTTAATAACCTTTTTATATCTATCTTGGAGTTACTTATGATTTATTTAATAATTTCTAATAAGTTTCTATTAGATTTTATTATTTAATATATATATATATATATATATATATATATATATATATATATATATTTGACGTGAAGATATCAGATAAAATATTATTCAAAATATAAAAGTTAAAGAATAAATGGTTGCACACATAAAGGTGATGTCAGTCTTTTAAATATTTAGAAACGGCGGCAAATCTTTCCTGATAGTACCGCAACCTGACTTACATGCATATATTTAAGCACGCTGAAAAATACTATGCTAACGTTTGTAGTTCTGTAACATTAAATAAAAGAAAAATTTTGGTTTATTTATGCCACGGCTTTTAAAACTCGCTCAGAGATTATTATATCTAGATATTTCTACTCTGTAAGAAAACATGGGTTCTTTGTCATTTTACAGGTACATTAAACACATTCGCATAAAGCTTCGTCTAGTTAACCACTTAACCTTTCGCGGTGTAGATGTGGCGTTCTTATTTTTAAAGATTGATAAATATAATCACAAATGTATAATTTAGATAAACGTTTGAGATTCAAATTACTAACAAATATCTTTAAATGATGCAATATATATATATATATATATATATATATATATATATAAGGGTAAATTTCAAATACCTGTAATTCCTCAAAAGGTGCTTGAGTTGTACATAGACCTCGATACAGGATACAACAAAATCGTCTTGCGAACGCTTGCAGTTAATACCTGTTGAAAGTAGGTTTTAGTTTGATGTTCTAATTACATTCACTCTTTTGTACTATACTTGGTTGTATAAAACTTTATTAATTATTATATAATACACTTATTCTCCACAAACATCAAATTCTTTTGTAGTATCGCTCCGGTTACACGACGATCAAATAAAAGGGATAAATTTTCAACACATATATTAATTTTTTCAAAATTCAATTACAAGTTCCAAAGCCAAACATCTATTCATTACAAAAATTCCAAATCAACTAACTAATTATAAACACTTATCACCTAGAAAGTCTCTAAAATTATATCTTGCCTACTATATATAAAAGTCTAAGAGGTACATTCATTGATTCAATATTATTTATGCCTAATTACAAACATGATATTTTTAGCAAACCGAACCACCTTCAGTTGGAATTACATTAGATAAACGCTTTATTGAAGATCAGTTAACCAAAATGCTTCTTTCAAATCTCAAACGCTTCACCACGAGTAAATAACAGTTTATCCTAGTTTACCAAGTAATTATTTATCAATCCTTAGTTTATTGTAGTGTTTTAAATTTAGAATACCTTGATAGGAGTGGTAAATTAATGTGTTTACCCTCAGTACTAACAAACTATCTTCTAAACCATTTTATAATATTATAATATATATATATATATATATATATATATATATAAATTGGGGGATACATAACTCCTCTCGACGTACATGAAAAATTAAGGGGGTTTCTCGCTTAATTTTTAATTTAAAATTTATTAAATTTCATTATTTAAAATTTAATGTTTCTAAGGGTACACTTATTGTTTCTTTATTTTTGTTTTGTTTCCTTAAATCTAGAACTGTTTGCTTTATTCTTATATCTAAGATACATTTTGTAAAATACATATATAATTATAAAAATTATTAGAATGATTAACACAATTGTCCAAACACTTATGTTGTCGTAGAGTAATTTGGGCACTTTGAGTTCACTTAAATATTCTTTGTAGTTTTCCATTAATTTCACGGCGTGGTTGAAGTCGTCTAAGTCTAGATGTTCTAGCTGCATGGGTTTCTTGATTATTTCTTCGTCTTGTGGTTGTTCTATCTTAAACTATAATTCTGTTAGGTTTGCGAGTTTCTTTGTTGCCATGGGGTCTTGATAAACTCTGATTACTTCATCTTTCAATTTTAAATAACAGTCTTCTTTGAGGGTAATTAATTTGCTTCCGGTTAGTGCTAGGTTGTTTTCATCTTGATTGAAGTGGATGGTTGCTATTACTTCTGTTGGGAAAACGGCGATTTATTTGTTTTCTGTATCCTTTTAAATTTTCATCGTGGTTATTTGTACGGGTTTTGCTTCACAGTTTTCGTAGCAATTTGAGAATTTTAATAGTTGTACTTCGCAAGGGTATTGTTATTTACATTTATTAGGCCACTCTTACGACTCAATACACCCCTAAACAACCCCTATCACAGCATTATATATATTGTTGTGAATTCAAAGGAGTAAATCAGTGTGATACAATAAAATTTCAACAACCCTGTATATAGAAAAGAGTGACTTATTTACGCGCAAAATTAATTTAATTTATTTAGTGAAAATAGACGAGTATTAAGGTATTTTTATATTTAATAATTGGAATGTTAGGATCACAAGAAGGAAAAAAGCTTCAAAGCATATAGAAGTTCAAGGATACGCATAATTAACCATAATTTATTTTAATCAAACACGTATAAGCATAAGGGAACGTGCTTGCGTAAGAAAATCAATAATTTTCTAGGTAAATATATTTGTTTTAAAAGCCAACGTACTTTTATCAGATACGAAAACGTAGAAAATCCAGGAATTGTTATTTGCAAACGGTTGATAATTAACAAAAACACCTGCTTGTTGAAAGATTACGTTCACAGAATTTTTATGTACGTTAAAATAAGATTTCATCGAAATTGTTTTCAACCGTCAGTTTGGATAAACAACTAGGGTAACAAATATCTTAAGGAGAGAGTGAAATGAACGATTGGTAATATGCATCAGATACAGACAAATATAAAAGCGTTGGGATTGAAAAACAAGTAAGGCATCCACATGGAGTTGAAATAAGACGTCAACGATATCGATTTTCTGTAACTCAAGTGGGGTTGAAACGAGACCACAAACATGCGTAGAACTGAGATGCATAGCGTCTAGGAAGAGTTTGGTGACGACAGAAAACTCTGTCATTGGTCGTAAACCAACAATGTTAGAAAAGAATGCACACGCGAAGGTTGAAAGCGAATTCGAAGTATGCAACAACTACGACAGGAGAAATTTTCGAAATTAAGCGTCGGTTATGCTCAAAATTTTTAGAATTCGTTTTGAAAATAAGCTTTTCGAGTGAAGCGCGTCCACTAGGGGGGTTTTGGAAGGATATATATATATATATATATATATATATATATATATTACTCATATTTAGACCAGGGTAGAAAATTAAATAATCACATCAAATAATTTTAATCACCGTGTATAAGGAATTTTATTAAATAATACGCTTTATTAAAACCATGAAGCATAAATAAATTCGGTCGTTTCAGTAAAAATAAGAAATTTAAATTATGTACAAGACGCTTTATATCAAAAGAAACAGTATTAAAAAGCTCTGCGTGTAATTTAATTATTCCTAATAAAGAAACAAATGGAAATTACGTGCAAAATTTATATTAATTAACCTTATTTTAAGTAACAAGTAGTAAACAAAGCGTACAGATAATAATTAATATTTAGTTAGGATTCACTAAAATGAAAGGATACAAGTCAATTTTAATTGGAGTTAATTAAACCATTATTAATAATAAGCATAAAAGTCTGTGAAAATCCAAGATTATAATACCAGAAAATAAAGCTCTGAGAATTAATATTATTTTGAACACCTGCGTAGTTTAAATATCACGTACGGCGAAAATTGTGTAGATAACAAATGGTTTCAAAGAATCTTGGAAAAACCGGGGCTTAATATTCACGAGAATATGCGATACGGGGTTATTTAACCCAGATAGTCCACATGGACTAAAATATAATCGATAATAAAGAATATCAATTTGCACCAATACGAACAGGTTAGAAAAAGAAAGAGAAAATGCGTCAAGCAAAGACACATATAGTAAAAGGCGTGATTTAAGCTACGTCACGAGGGTCACAATTGGTTGAAAATAGGATGCAAATATCAGAGGTAGAAACAACAATTTCTGTACAAAATTAATTAGTTTTTCTCGGACATGTTTGCGTGCCGTGTGAGAATTTCTGAGATTTAAATGGGGCGAGTGAAAAATTCGTAAAAACCGACGCGCGAGCGACGGACTGGGAACATAGAATGAGAAATTCTTAAGAATTGTCTGTTTTGGGGAACAGACCGACGTGCCGGCTATTCGCTATATATAGAGGGGGTAATAATATAAATTTCGTTCTCTTAGACTTTTGACTATTCGATGCGTTAAAAGCTCTTACATCCGCGACTTGATTGAAGATGTTAAACAGTGCATTTTAGTTTGATAAAATAATTTAAAGTTTGCTCGTATATTTTAGTGATTCAAAATAGTTTGTTATTTACGTGCTAACATGAATGTACTTCAGTGCACTTAGATACAAGGTAATAAAATTTAGTATCACTGTACCAATTAGCAAAATTTACAACGACAAATGTATACACAAAAGTAGGCAGTTTTGGCGTATATTGGTGAAAGACGCATGAATTTCTTTGCTATTTTTCGGGGGTGTTAATAATTAAATGGTTCAAATACGTGTCTGGGTCCACAAAACAAGGGTCAGATATACACAGATGAGTTCCGAAAAAGCCCAGAAACAACGTTAAATAAATGGTGATGGAGAAAATTTTAAAAGCGTTGAGAATTAGAAGCCGTAAATATAATCCTGTTGGAATGGTGTGATTAACTAAAGGGACGATGTACATTGAAGCTACGAGGACAGTAACCTTCAGGTAAATTATACTATTTTGTTTGACATTTTTGTGTGTGTTGAATTACTTTATAATTGATTTACTTTAAATGGACATTAGTGAAATTGTACTAACCATAAAATTTTAATGTTAAGATGAAATTTGCTTGTTTAAGTAGAAAGGGGTATTTAGTATTGATGTTCTGGATTATGATGAAATTTTAGGTATGTCTTTGAGCTCAATTAGACGAACCTGGTTAATTAACGTAAAGGGTGGTAGATGCTCCTTTTACTCTGCATATATTGTTATATTAATTAGTAGGCATCCAATAAGGACTTTAATTCTGGATGCACATTAAAATGATAATAAAATTAATCTTGAAATTCTTTTTAAAACTGAATTTTATGCTGAAATTTAATTTGAAAATTTAATGTATTCTGAATATTGATGTAAATAGAGTTAACGTTGATGTTTGTGGTAGGAATGTGTTTGTTTTTTTTATGTATGAGGATGAAAGCTATCTAGAGGAGCAGCCGAGGCGATTAACAGAAGAAAATCAACAGACCAGGTAATTCAAGAGGTTTCACAGCATTCTTGACGCCCAATCTGTGGGGCTCGATTCGAAAAGCGGAGTACCAGGATAGTGGAGGTCTCACAGCATTCTATATATATATATATATATATATATATATATATATATATATATATATATACCGTAGCTAGGTTATTAAAGTTCTTCTCTCTTTTTCTTTACGTCGATAAAGTGCTGAATACCGATTCAGAATACAATAATAATAAAGCTTTTGTGAGTATTTTATGTAATGTTACCGTAAATATAGTGGTTGCTAGTATAAGACAGTAGTAGTGGACCTCTAATTATGAACGTGAAGTACGAGTAGTGCGTATTAATTAAAAAGGTCCGACTACTACAACAAAAATTATTAAATGGATGCATGATATATGGGGGTAAGCACCACAAGTAATCAAGTTTGTATGCATAATATATAGAATGGTACTGTGAGACGAGGCGTATAGCTTGCAGAGATAGCAGATGGCAGAGGCCTGTGGATCCGCTGAGCAGCATCGTGAATGGAAACTACGCCGACGGGTTTTCTGGCAATTATCTCCGACGGGAAGGAAGTCTGAAGAATTCTCCAGGTAATTTAATTGAAATTTCTGTTGTTTTATAAACATTTGTGGAATTTTGCGTTGTGTGGGTGACTTTTGGTGGCATATTTATGGTTGTAGAAACTTATTGTAAAAGATACATGTACTGGACAATTTACTGATGTTGAATATTGAAAAAGGGGTGTATTTAGAACATATCAAAATTTTATTCTGGATATAAATTGAATTCTAAAGGGTAAACGGGTCTGTAAATTTGTTTTAATTAATGCAAGGTTTTAAATATAAACAAAACTGGGTTATAATGAGCTCATAATACTCCAGTGTGCAGTCAATTTAGGGATTTATGTGGAGCCCATCTGCTCATACTTAATCAAATTTGTTGAAAATCATTATAAAAATCAAGGACTTTGAAACATACAAGATTGAGCTGATAATTATTGTAGCTAACTGTTTGGAAATATGTATAAATACATCTTATCTGTTAACAGGTGTAAATATAAGGTTGTATGATTGTCGTATTATTTTGGTAATTTTATTTAATGGTGTGTGAGTGGGAAATAGGTATTAACGTAAAATTAGGTATTCAAGAAGAGGCCGATTGCTGAACTAACCAGGGAAGTAGAAGAGATTCGAAGGCGGCCTTAATAAAAGGGTAAGGAATTTTTTTTTGTAATTTTTTTTTGGAAAACTTTATGACGCCCAATCCGTGGGGCACGAATGATAGAGGTGAAGAATTGATGTTTAAGCTTTGTTGTTGAGGTTCAACGGCAATATATATATATATATATATATATATATAATAAATATTTTAGGTAGTTAATTACACAAGGTAAGTGTACACGATTTAAATTTGTAAATTTCCCAATTGTCATCAGTCTCGGTGGCGTAATTGGTAAACGCATCGTTCCGGCAAAACCAGGATACAGGTTTAAGTCCTGTCCAAGACCCTATATTTTCCATCTTTCAATTACTAGCTCGATTTAAAATGATCATTTGGGCTTTACATAAAAGTCTAAGTTATTATTTCATCTTATTCACTATAATAGTATATATATATTATATATATATATATAAATATTTATATATATATATTGCTATGTATTTTCAGGAACAATCGAACCCCGACGTTGGGCCGTCCAATAAAAATTGATATGATAACGCCGTACTCGGTGTCAATGACGCTATCTATAACTCCACTTCTCTGTGTTTTCTACTTAACTTTAAATCTCACTAATTTTACTATTATGCCACGGCTAGCTTTTATTATTAAACACAGTGCACAACGTTACGATAATTAATATTTTTTTCTTCACCCCTTTTTGATTACCTCTTTGTTTGAATTATAAAATGAAGTCAATTAATTCCATATAATGAAAAGAAATATTATGTACAAGTTTTGAAAATTATTAAAATACACCCTTCAATCAATCAATATCATAAGTCTTATTTATCCCAAAATTTATATGCTTTGCAATCAATCTAAAGTCACCAAAACTACTCTTTTATCAAATAGATCTGAACATTCTGGAACCCTTTATAATATTACGTACTTTTAACGTATTCAATGTTTGTGCTGACTTCGTTACACTTTTATATCAATTACGTAAATTCAGTATTCAAATTTAAATAGAAAAGATATCTTAAAACTAATCAGATCTGACCTGTTACTGCTTTGCTTAATTGAACCCCTTGGTTTCCATAAATTGCTTCATGCTTCTTTGTTTTATTTGCATTGAATCTCATAACTCAAAATTGTAACAAAATCGTCGACGCTGCTTTGTAATATTACACTAATCCATTTAAAATATATCCATATTCGAATTATCCATACATTTGAAATATTATACCATCAATTAGAATTTTCCATGCATTTAAATTATTATACCATACATTATCAACCAACTAGGATGATTATATCGTATACTGAGTAAAATGTTATACCATCAATTCGGACTAGGATTAGATATCGTCATCAACACATTTGAAGTGTTATATCGTCCATGCATTCGAAATATTATACCATCAATTATCATCACATTCAGAATATCCCTCAATTGGAATTGTCATCAACACATTTGAGGCCATTAAACGGCAAAAGAAATCTTCATTTTTGTAGCACTTATTTGTCACTATATATTTTATTAAACATTTAAAATTAATTAATTAATTAAAACTGAGTTCTCTTATCATTGCTCGTTATTAATATAGGCTCATCCCACTTGTATGTGGGTTGGGTTTCCAACAAGTCTGTAGCTATCTTAACCAATAAGGTCTTTGTATTTGATGCATCTTGAAGTGGTTTTCTGATGTAATATCGGTTTCCCATGTAATGTGTTTATTTGATACCTTATTATTATTCGCTATCTAGACCTTACGTTGTTTGTTTAGATATCGCCTTTTCCATATTTAAGCCAAAATACATGATGTAACTTCAATTTTACTTTCGTCTATTTTATGCGTTCTTGAACTGCATTTTCTTATCAAAAATGTTTATTGTTTCTACACACTTACACAAAGCTTCTTTAAGTTTTATTTCTTATCTCCGTATTATATTATAACTAATTATAATCCTTTTCAATGCGTATTTAATTACATGTACTATCCTTTCCTCTTGAAAGCGCGTACTTTCACTGTGAGATATTGTTATTTGCATTGCTTAAAATTAATAAAGCTCTATATACCGAGTGTTGAATACTTGTTATTTATCTAATGTATGAATTACCTATCTCTGTGTTAAATATGCGTCCTATTGTTGTATGATGGTTTATTTACGTCGCTTAAAACTAATTATGCTCTATATACAGGGTGTTAAATACCTACTATTTACATAATATTCAAATTACTTAATTTTTTGTTAAATAAATGCAGTTTTCTGCTTCCTATGCACATTTATGGTTACTACACGACCATCGCTATACAATACACCCTCAAACAACCCCTTATCACAGCAATATATATATATATATATATATATATATGTTAAAGTACATGGAGTAGATATAACACACGTCAGATATACTAAATTATTTAACTTGTTTTATTTGAGATTGTAAATATAATAAAACGTAGGGTACTTAAAATTCACAATGTTGGGCCTTCAAGTATATGATAACTAGAGGACGTTTCTGGTAAGATCCTTTTACTGATAGTGGACGTCGTCAGAGATTAACGGCGTTTAAAATGTTATTGAAAGCTTTTGTATAAACTTGTAGATAATTTCTGAAAAAACCAAACAGATAATTTAGTGTTAAGAACTCAGAATTCAAGTTATTTTTATTTCCAAATGTAGGTAACCATCCAAATTTATTATTTTAGACATTAACTCAGTATTAAGGCTGTTCTTGTTTTAATTATTAATTGTGATGAAAGTAGTGTGGTAAAATAAAGTTCAAGTTCCTTTTACAAAAGTTGGTGTTTTATTTAAAAGAATAAATCTAGAAGTGATTGTGCTTGTCTACAATAAGTTTAGCTACATATAATAAGGGAAAGGGAGCCAGAAACCCGCCATATCAATGAAGAACAATCTAAAATTTAAAAGGTCAGAGTTAACTGGGAACATTCGGTGTTTAGCAGACTTGAGAAAATGTCCCACAAATGGGCGTCGCAAGAGTACAGGAATACGATCGGTATCGACTCACTTACCAACAAGGTCAATACTAAGGTAGCGGTTTACATCCACCAGTTGTTAGTGCTAAAGAGGCTAATTATGCTGGAGTAGAGACCTCGTGGAGATTCTTAAGATGTTTTAAATAAGTATTTGAGTTCTTGCAACAATGCCTTGCATTTTCAACTTGTTTTATTATTAATTGTGATGAAAGTAGTGTGGTAAAATAAAGTTCAAGTTCCTTTTACAAAAGTTGGTGTTTTATTTAAAAGAATAAATCTAGAAGTGATTGTGCTTGTCTACAAAAAGTAGCTACATATAATAAGGAAAAGGAGCCAGAAACACCAGCCAACAAATAGAAGAACAATCTAAAATTAAAGGTAGAGTTAATTGGGAACATTCAGTGTTTAGCAGACTTGAAGAAAAATTACAATGGGCGTCGCAAGAGTAAGGAAACGATCGGTATCGACTCACTTACCAACAAGTATACTAGATAGCGGTTTACATCCACCAATTGTTAGTGCATAAAGATACTTCTTTCACGCTATACGACAAAACTGCCTACTTTTGTTTATTCATTTATCGTTACAAATTTGAATAATTGGTACAGTAAAACTCGCACATATAACTAGCCTTTATTATCTTGTATCTTCTTTTCTAAATGCACTAAATAACTTTCATCGTAGCACGTAAAGAGCATACTATTAAATAATCACCAACATATACGAGCAAACTGTTTAAAATATTGATTCGTCAAAAATCTAAGAGCACTGTTCAAAGCATCGAATAATCAAAAATCTAAGAGAGCGAACTCATATTAACACTGGTATATATAATAGCTCGCCCATGCGTCGGTTTTGTCCCGCAAACGGACACTTTCCAGAATTTCGCGTACTATGTTCCCATCTCGACCGCCCGTGCATCGGTTCTACAAAATTTGCACACGCGCCAGTTGAAAATCTCAGAAATTTTTCACACGGCACGCAACGTCTAAAAACAACTAATTAAATTTTATACAGAAATTGTTGTTTCTACCTCTCATATTTGCATCTTATTTTCAACCAATCGTGACCCTCGTGACGTTGCTCAAATCCCGCCTTTAATTATTAGTGTCTTTGCTTGACGCATTTTCTCTTTCCTTTTCTAACCTGTTCTTAGTGGTGCAAATTGATATTCTTTATTATCGATTATTTCAGTCCACCTGTATTCTTATCTGCGTTAAATAACTCCGTATCTAGCCTTCCCGTGAATATTAAACGACGGTTTCTCCAACATTCTCTGTAACCATTTGTTATCGGCAGAATTTACGCAGAACGTGACTTTTAAATAAACGCTGTTTTGTATTTCGTGCTAAAGCATCTGACCGTTTCCAATATCCTTAGAATCGACATGTTTATCTAAACAAATTAAACTGAAATTGCCTTTTAAAAATACGCAGGTGTGTTCAATCATAACATTTTAAATAACCCTTCTACGATTTGAATATTATTGGGTTTTTACCAGCTTTTATACATATTATATGTTACTAATGGTTCAATTAACTCCAATTAAAATAATACCCTATAATTTTTAGTGAATCCTAATTAAATATTCAATTATTATTTGTACATTTTGTTTCATACTCGTTACTTAAACTTGAATTAATTAATATAAATTTTGCACGTAATTTCCATTTGTTTCTTTATTTGAAATAATTAAATTACACGTTGAGCATTTTCATTCTGCCGCTTTTTATAGAAAGCGTCTTGTAAATAATTTAAATCCCTTATTTTTAATGAAACGAATGAATTTTTATGCTCCACGGTTTTTTAATAAAGCATATTATCTAATAAATTCCTTATACACGGTGATTAAAATTATTTGATGTAATTAATTAATTTTCTACCCTGGTCTAAATATGAGTAATATATATATATATATATATATATATATATATATATATATATGCTATGTATTTTCAGGAACAATCGAACCCCGACGTTGGGCCGTCCAATAAAAATTGATATGATAACGCCGTACTCGGTGTCAATGACGCTTCTCTATAACTCCACTTCTCTGTGTTTTCTACTTAACTTTAAATCTCACTAATTTTACTATTATGCCACGGCTAGCTTTTATTATTAAACACAGTGCACAACGTTACGATAATTAATATTTTTTTCTTCACCCTTTTGATTACCTCTTTGTTTGAATTATAAAATGAAGTCAATTAATTCCATATAATGAAAAGAAATATTATGTACAAGTTTTGAAAATTATTAAAATACACCCTTCAATCAATCAATATCATAAGTCTTATTTATCCCAAAATTTATATGCTTTGCAATCAATCTAAAGTCACCAAAAACTACTCTTTTTATCAAATAGATCTGAACATTCTGGAACCCTTTATAATATTACGTACTTTTAACGTATTCAATGTTTGTGCTGACTTCGTTACACTTTTATATCAATTACGTAAATTCAGTATTCAAATTTAAATAGAAAAGATATCTTAAAACTAATCAGATCTGACCTGTTACTGCTTTGCTTAATTGAACCCCTTGGTTTCCATAAATTGCTTCATGCTTCTTTGTTTTATTTGCATTGAATCTCATAACTCAAAATTGTAACAAAATCGTCGACGCTGCTTTGTAATATTACACTAATCCATTTAAAATATATCCATATTCGAATTATCCATACATTTGAAATATTATACCATCAATTAGAATTTTCCATGCATTTAAATTATTATACCATACATTATCAACCAACTAGGATGATTATATCGTATACTCGAAGTAAAATGTTATACCATCAATTCGGACTAGGATTAGGATATCGTCATCAACACATTTGAAGTGTTATATCGTCCATGCATTCGAAATATTATACCATCAATTATCATCACATTCAGAATATCCCTCAATTGGAATTGTCATCAACACATTTGAGGCCATTAAACGGCAAAAGAAATCTTCATTTTTGTAGCACTTATTTGTCACTATATATTTTATTAAACATTTAAAATTAATTAATTAATTAAAACTGAGTTCTCTTATCATTGCTCGTTATTAATATAGGCTCATCCCACTTGTATGTGGGTTGGGTTTCCAACAAGTCTGTAGCTATCTTAACCAATAAGGTCTTTGTATTTGATGCATCTTGAAGTGGTTTTCTGATGTAATATCGGTTTCCCATGTAATGTGTTTATTTGATACCTTATTATTATTCGCTATCTAGACCTTACGTTGTTTGTTTAGATATCGCCTTTTCCATATTTAAGCCAAAATACATGATGTAACTTCAATTTTACTTTCGTCTATTTTATGCGTTCTTGAACTGCATTTTCTTATCAAAAATGTTTATTGTTTCTACACACTTACACAAAGCTTCTTTAAGTTTTATTTCTTATCTCCGTATTATATTATAACTAATTATAATCCTTTTCAATGCGTATTTAATTACATGTACTATCCTTTCCTCTTGAAAGCGCGTACTTTCACTGTGAGATATTGTTATTTGCATTGCTTAAAATTAATAAAGCTCTATATACCGAGTGTTGAATACTTGTTATTTATCTAATGTATGAATTACCTATCTCTGTGCTAAATATGCGTCCTATTGTTGTATGATGGTTTATTTACGTCGCTTAAAACTAATTATGCTCTATATACAGGGTGTTAAATACCTACTATTTACATAATATTCAAATTACTTAATTTTTTGTTAAATAAATGCAGTTTTCTGCTTCCTATGCACATTTATGGTTACTACACGACCATCGCTATACAATACACCCTCAAACAACCCCTTATCACAGCAATATATATATATATATATATATATATATATGTTAAAGTACATGGAGTAGATATAACACACGTCAGATATACTAAATTATTTAACTTGTTTTATTTGAGATTGTAAATATAATAAAACGTAGGGTACTTAAAATTCACAATGTTGGGCTTTTAAGTATATGATAACTAGAGGACGTTTCTGGTAAAATCCTTTTACTGATAGTGGACGTCGTTAGAGATTAACGGCGTTTAAAATGTTGTTGAAAGCTTTTGTATAAACTTGTAGATAATTTCTGAAAAAACCAAACAGATTATTTAGTGTTAAGAACTCAGAATTCAAGTTATTTTTATTTCTAAATGTATGTAACCATCCAAATTTATTATTTTAGACATTAAGTCAGTATTAAGGCTGTTCTTGTTCAACGAACTTCGTTCGTTTATGAAATCGATGTAAATAAGTCAGTCCGTCTGTCAACGTCCGTCCGAGGCCTTTCTAATGGTCGGACATCAATTGTGATACATCAATCGATTCAGCTCAGGTGTCCAGAGCTTAAGTTTTGATGTCAGTTAAAATCGGGCCACAGAGGCCGTGACCCGCGATATTCCGTCGGGAAAAATAAATTTCAAATAGGTCCAAAAATTAATGTGCGATACATATTTGGACTCTAACATAGCTGAGTCGAAATATGGTACCCCACATAAATCTGACCACGGATACCCCCCGGAATTAATTTTTATCAAAATTTAAAATAGGTCCAAAATTAATGTGCGATACATATTTATTTTATCTGAAAACTTATAATTATTACTACATAATAATTTTAATTTCTTTAAATTGTTTTAAAGTAAGTCTACATTTGGAAGTTCGTTGCGACAATGCCTTGCATTTTCAACTTGTTTTATTATTAATTGTGATGAAAGTAGTGTAGTAAAATAAAGTTCAAGTTCCTTTTACAAAAGTTGGTGTTTTATTTAAAAGAATAAATCTAGAAGTGATTGTGCTTGTCTACAAAAAGTAGCTACATATAATAAGGAAAAGGAGCCAAAAGCACCAGCCAACAAATAGAAGAACAATCTAAAATTAAAAGGTAGAGTTAAGTCTGGGAACATTCATGTTTACGCAGGCTTGAAAAAATTACAATGGGCGTCGCAAGAGTAAGAAAATCGTATTCGGTATCGAGTCACATACCAAAAAACAAGTTAGTTACTAGAGAATAGCGTTGTATAATCCACCAACTCTTTAGTTATGTTGCATAAATGAACATAGCTGGAGTAGAGTACCTAACGTTGTATAGTATCAAGAGTTTTAATAAGTATTTTTTCAACTAACGTAGTACTGTAGTTAGTATTCAGAATCATTGTAACTTAATCATTTACGTACATATCACACTAACTAAACCAACAATTCGGTAAACTAACAGAAATTGTTAAATTGTTTGACCTGCATGAAGAAGAAAATTTGATAGTTGAGACCACAATTAACCTGTGACCGTGCCGCCCTCAGTGAATCAAGATTTAATTCAACAGCGTAAATATTTAGTACTAAGTTTTCTGATTGCTATTGAACGAAACTTAACGTTAAGAATTACGAAAGCATAAACAATAAAGTATAAAGTATAAATAATCAAGTAATTTGCATTTGGAAATTACCCGGGTTTTAAAACCCAGACGAGTAGTTGTAAGTTGGTAGATCAAAATTTAAACCCTGAGAATAAGGGTCCGTGCGAGTAGGAATGTGTTAGACATATACGAACAGCTGGAGCAAAAATATTAGGTAGACGATCAGTGTGGGATATACTGGAAAACATTGTACTGATTTATTTTGGTCCTATACAAAACCTAAAATAAACAACAAAAAGGAGGCTATAGTTCATATATTATATAATATATATATATATATATATATATACAAAATTTTTAATTGATGAAACCCTAACTTTGTATTTAAAGTTAATTACCATTTAAATAACTAGTAATTAAAACCACAAATATGTATATACAATTCATTTAATTAAATCCATACGTAATTAAAATGTT